>JALIZH010021351.1:0-21467 GCA_030522465.1 Rhipicephalus appendiculatus | reverse complement strand
CGCACGGGTGGCGTCACGGGTTGAACGGCGCTAACGCGGCAGGTGTTGCGGGCGAACGGAAGAGGCGGCAGCTGCAGGCGCGGCGGTTGAGCGCGCGGCAGGCGAGGGGAGCGTGACGTCAACGCGCAGATGCGGCGTGACCTACTTGGCACCGCTCCAACACCTGAGGCGAGGAGCGCGTTGCGGCGCGTTCGTATGGACTTACGGAGGGACAGCGTTACACAGGCTAGTCAAATAGCTGCTTCGCATCTAAAAGTTTGCTTCACCATTGCGAGACGCTACCCCCACAACGCGCTCATGGAATCAAAATGCCAGGCCTCCGCGTTTCACTTTTTTTCTTGTCGCGTTTCAGTCTGTCAACGGTATACACTAGAATTGACAAACATGGCGTCATTAACTAACTGACCAGTTATTACGACACATTGGTTATGCTTAGGTAGACGCAAACGTGACAATAACCTATCAACGTGCACCAGTACAAAACGTATGGTTCAGAGAAATATCATTTCAAACAAGTAACACGCACGCATCGTACATATGCGTAGTTGTAACATGTCTGCCAGCAAGTATGGTCCAAGTGTGCGGCTCCAGCTGCCTCCTCGTAGCTGCTCGGTCCGGCGTCGATATCAGAATCACTACTCTGAAGAGGATCGAACCGTAAATGATTCACCACATCGCGAATCGCAGTGATTCCATATTCCTCAGTGTTTGCATCGTCGCTTCCGGACGCTCTTGACGGCGCGAACGCCGATGGGGGTGGCGAAGACATGCCTACACGTGCTCGCTGAGCAGACGAAATGTCAGCTGAAACTGGCGTCACCATTTCGTGTGGCCACACGATCAGATGAGGCGTGACCGCTGGAGGTGACCGCTTGGCAGCGATGGCAGCGCTGAAAATTGGCGGGCTTTGCTCCCGTTTTGAATTGCGTTCGATACTGGTCATCGTAATCATTATTACACATATTAATTCATCCCTCTGTTGCATTATCAGTACCGAATCGTTGGGTACTAGGGGATCGATAACTACACGTTGACGCAAAAAACGCGACATGCGTAAAGTTGATGTCACTGCTCCTTTAAACGCGTGTCAGTGATCGTATGAATGCCTACGTCTGAGTGCTTCCCTGATCGCCTCCATACCTTGGGGTAGACCAAAATTAGTATGGGAGCGTAAGAGGGTTTGAAGAATATGTCTGGCTGCTCATGAACTGAATAGTGTGAAAATCATGCCGCATACGTCATCAAACCCTTTCATCCAGACGCGTGTGCCGCATACCTGTATACCGCGGGCCGCGGTATGCGGGTATGCGTCAAAGGTGATTGAGAGTTTATATCAACACGGGGGCAACAAGAGCATACACTGGTAATTTAACCGCGGGACCGTTAAGAATAACCGACGTCGGCAGCGTTGACCCGACGAATGCAAAGAATAAATGTCAGCGTCCCCGCAGGAATTGCGCCGAAGCGTCCTTTGTGGCCAGGGTTGCCGTTGGGTGGACTTGAAAAGGAGCCAGAACTCAAGCCAAAAGTAGCCAAAAGTAGCCATGCCATTTAATATTATCGCCAAATTTGTAGCCAAGTGGAACCGAAGTGGTATTATGAGCAGACTCTTTAGTATTGATCAATAAATAATACCATTTTGAATAAGTAAGATCATAGAAGCCACCGATAAGTTGGAAATAAATTATGTCAACGAATTATGATGAATTCGTTACGCGTGCATATATTTTTTGTAGAAAATATGAGTTCTTGCCAGACACAAAGTTATATTAGAACATTCCAGCCAGCAAGTCAGAAGGAACAAGTAAAGTTGAAACAGATTTTCGTTGAAGCTGCAGATGCAAACCAAATTCTGGTTGTAGATGAACAGGCCAGCAAATTTTTTTTTTCAGATGTCTGTTTTCCCAACTTTACACGAGAACACGCACTGCGCACCAGAATTATTCGTAAAACTTGCGCGTAGCATCTCAATAGATGGCGGGAAGCTTGAGCACTGAGCTGGCCACGTGTTTGTCACCATGCACGCAACTTCGCCACTCCGTATTTGAAGACGCGCTAAGCATCGCGTAAGGGTGCCTCGATGCGCACCAGCCTACGGGTGGGTGGAGGACGACCGTAAGCATCCGCTGAAGCGAGAGAAAAGCTTAAAAACAATGTGTTTCGTCTGCAAAACTGAGAAAAAAATGGCTACTTAATGCGCACTTTAAAAGTAGCCAGAAAATAGCCATGGCGCCAACTGCAAATTTTTGTCGCCATACGGGGTCGAAAAGTAGCCAATTTGGCGCAAAGTAGCCACCAACGGCAACCCTGTTTGTGGCAATGCACTATTCTACCAGAGCCAGGCCAGGTCTCGGAACCGCTTCGGGAAAAACACCCTATCTAGATGTAATGTTGGTGAAACGTAAATTTTGGTTGCAGTGTTGTCCATCTAATTTGTCAAACATTACATATGGAGTGCTATGATACAGGCGTCACGTCGGGTTAACGTCAACTGTAGTTAAGCGCCATCCACAAAGGTGCGTCTACGGTGTACTATACAGAGCTATCATGCTCGTAAGCGCAAGCACTACATATCAGCTTACCGCTTCTGGTGTTGGTGATATACATACTGCTGTAAACAAATAGTTATCTAACCCATGTGCGACTGTTCAAATTATGTCCGTGCGTACAAAATTTGTACACATCTCTAGCGTCATTTCGTAACGTTTCGCTCAATAAAATTACACCACAGTCACCCTCCCTCCGCATGCTTTGCATAACATCGATTCCCATTGTAGGTGGGATCTGCAGAACTTTTTTTCGCAACATATTTTAATCCCTACGTTATTAAATCGATGTTTGCTGACTCGTTCACGGTCGTCTGAAAGTATGCTGAACAGAATTAGTTGTAGTTATCCTAACGTAGATAAATACAAAGCTTTCGCATCGTAAGTCGTATTAAGATTTATATGCAATAAAATATTGTAAATCACTCTCGACATTCAACTCCTGATCGGGCGTGGTGCGATCACTGTACTTTTTTTAAAAAGACTCACACGGTCCCTTGTGCATTTTCATAAAATAATTTGAAGGCAAAAGCCATCTTATTTTTCTTCAGTTGATGTATCGTTCCTTCCCCGCCCCCCCTCCGAAAGCTTCCAGGACGTAACGTAGTTTTGCACTGCTTCCAAGATCGGAGACATTGCAAGCTGTCTGCACCTCGTAGTTTGGATTGCCTCCGTGATCGGCCCACCAATCACGGATGCAATGCAAAGCAACCATGTAATGTGAAGGCGTCATCATGTGATGTTATGACGTCGCAAATTTTGTGATGTCATGATGACGTCATAAGGTGACGTCATGTGATGATTGTTTTGCATCAATCGTGCTGACGCGTCCGGACGCCAACGGTCAATTCTCAAGTTTGATGAGTAATCTTAGGCTTTCACTTTAAAATATTCAATCTTGTTACAGCAGGGTAAAGAATAGCAATAACGAGCCAAAGGGGCAAAAAGAATGGTGGGATAGAGTTCTCTCCTCTTTCTGGAGATATTCCCTAATTTTTCCGATAGATTACGAAGCTATTGGGGAGTTTTAGAATAGCGCGCGCTAAGTTCGCGTTCGTTGCGGTCGCCCGCTATTTCCGTCACTTAACGTGAGACCGAAAGAGGTCAGCGTACTACGCATGCGCAGTGGTGCAAAACGCTAACGCAAAGCTGTGCGTACGCTATTCTAAAACTCTCTAATAGACACTTTTAGTTGGGCGTACGCAACAAGCCTACGTACGCAGCACGATACGAAGCGTACGCTGCAAGCGAAGCGCTCAGCAACACTTTTAGTTTACCGTATCGACCGTACCGGGATGGGTTTCGTTCAACTAGACGTATCATATGTGAAATGAAACAGCTTTCGAGTGCTTCTTAGCGCCATCTTGCGGTAGCGGCTGTTATAACGGCCACTGGCATTCAAGTCAAGCTCAATCACTGGATCCACGTTTTTACGTTCTGTGCCATCTTGCAATCTGGCTGCTCTTTCATTCGAGATCTCGCGAGAGTGCAACGTAGCTAGCGCTAGGTCTCGTTACGTTTGCGTGCGCCGGATTTTTTTTTTTTTTGGGGGGGGGGGGGGGGCGTAAGCACGCATCCGTGGAATAGATACGTTACGCACTGCGCACCTCTCTCCCGTAGCCATGCTGCGTACGTAGGCTCGTTACGTACGCTAAACTAAATAGGTCTACTATTGGCGTCAAATGAAACACGAACAGCGGAGCGTGTTGCCCAAGCATTAGGAACTGCATAGCTCCCGACTTCCTGTCACAACCATTGACAGGCCCGCACAAGCGATTAGGCCGCACTGCGCGATCGAAAGCATGAATGCGGCGCACGAGCGACAAACCGCATGAGTGTATATATCTCTAATCATGAGGGGTTCGAACATGGCCTCCGAGATGGCGGGCGCGCGGCGGGTTTCTCTCCGGCCGTCCCAATCGCCGCGCTCCCCAGCAAAAAAACGTGCATCGCGTCGCGCGCCCGGCTACCGCGAGATGGCGCACTCACTTGGGATTCCGGCGGCAGCGGAGACCGCGGCAGAAAGCAGAGCGCGTGGGATTACAGCGTGCGCATGTTTTACTATTTGATCGCGTACGGATATTTATCAGTTGATCAACCGAAGCACGGTTACGCTCTAGATAACTGAGTGCCCTGGTGATGTCACTGAAGTAAGATGATAAGTAATTTTGCCGGAATATTGTATAAGGCTTCGATTAGCCGACCTACATTTACTCCACTCGTCGTTCACAGTGAAAGTGCCTGGGTTGTCATCGCCTCCCTTTTCGTCATCCGGATTTTGCTTACGTTTTGGTAGCACAATGGCAATATCAGTACGTGTTCATTTACTGTGCTCTCGACTGCATCCAAATCAATCAATCGATCATAAATGAACAAAACGCGCCTGTAACCAGTCCGTGGTCGTCGCAGAACCGGCGACTTTCAGTCTAGACCACGGTCTAGACGTTTGGCGACCGCCTGCAACCTCCTCCATGTCTCCTGCGGCGCGACGGGAGGTAGTTGGAAAGGGAAACTGGGGAAGCCTCGTGGGCGAGTGCGAAGCATTGTGCGCTATGCGAGCGCGGCTTTCGCGCCAGACTTGATGGCGCCGGCGACATCGCGAAGCGAGAGCATGACGAGTGCTGATGCCGAGTGCCGAATTTGGTCGGCTCAGTTAGCGTTCCCCTCCAGCGTTCCCCTCCACCGCGCAAACGCCGCAGAATGAGCGCGCTTTGTAACGCGCTCATGCTGCGGCGTTTGCGCGGTTTTTTATCTTGCGTGCTTGTGTCGCTGGCGTTCTGCGTAAAGAAGACAAAATTTTGGCGTGGAAGTGGAAATGAATGTTTGATTCAATAGCAGTGATTTATTAATTGAAGTTGCAGACTACTTACGGCTATATAACTGAAACTCTGTCAGTGCTGTCTTTTTTGTTGTTGTTGTTGTTGTTAGAGTTCTCTTTAATTTCAGGACTATGGCATACTGCTGCGTACCCTTCTGCAAGTCGAATAGCAAAAATAAGCTTGGGATCAGTTTTCATAAATTAACGGAAAATGAGACGTATCGGCAGGCATGGCTGAAGGTTATATCAAGAAAGGATTTCGTTCCGAATGAAAATTCTAACACCAGTTTAGTCTGCAGTCTGCACTTGGTCGATTATGATTTCTTTAGTTACACAATTAAGCGGCGACGCCTCAAGCCAGATGCTGTGCCTAGCGTTTTTAGCAAATGCCCACGCTACATGCAGCCTATTCCGCCTAAGAAAAGGCGTAAATTAGGGCGACAGTTTTCAATCTCTCATCAGAAAACCCGACATCAACCACGGCACCAAAAGAATTGAGGCGAGGAAAATGCCGCTGAAGATTCCCGCAGTGAAGATATTTGCGCATGACTTGTTTCTACAAACATTCTGGCAAGTCATCCATCAACCCTGACGCTGCCATGTCCTGACGATTCAGACGCCACCCAAGAAGCTGCGGTTTCAGTAGAATCTGCCGTACAAACTCATTCTCTTACGCCACGTAAGCGTTCTTTTTTTTACAGCGAAAGCTGTTATGAGATCACAACAAGGGTCGTTTCTGCGCCGTAGTTGTCCGCCGCCGCCGCCGCCGCCGGTGTCCGTAACCAATATCGCACGAAATAAGAAAAAAAACTAAATAAATAAAAAAACACCTTGACAGAATGGGAATCGAACCCGGGTACTCTGCGTGGCAGCCCAGCACTCTACCACTGAGCTACTCCGCTGCTTGAAACTGCGGTGCAAACTGACCCTACGCAAGCTTCATATCGGGTAAGGAATCGCGTTAACGTGTGTTGTAAAGTGTTTTAGAGCAGTAAAGTAAGAACCAGGCGTCACACAATGCGAATTGCCTAACGAGTGGGTCGTTCAATGCTCCAACCCATTACAAAAGCCTGAGGCATAATTCTTCATCGTCGTCAGCCACAGCATCCACAAAGTGCACATAATTCTTTACAAGAGTGTAGCGGGCACCGCGCTTTTCTGAAGAATGACGAAGAATGGCATAGTAGACGCTTCCCCACTACACAAAAATTATGATGATTTATGGCGTAGTGGGTACTATGCAAGTGGGCTTGTAGTAGTTGCCCCAAGAGTGTTTAAAAAAGGCTAAAGGCCGCTCTCCCAGCTTTCGCTGTGGCTGTGCTGCGCGTTCTGCGCGTTCTGCGCAGGCCTGGCGGTTTTTTTTCTCCTTCGCTAGCGCCCCCCATACTATACAGCCCGCAAATTTCGAAGTATAGTAAGTTTCTAGCACATGCGGATCTCTTGCAGAAGCATCGCTTTTCTAAGTGCTCTAATAAAGGCGGCGCAAATCTACAGCAAAAAAAAAAAAAAAAAGCCCATTTGAGAATCGATAGGCCCCGGCATTGACTGGCCTCTCGTACACCTTGACCAGACATTTCCAAATCAACGCGAGGTTAATAAAAGCGCAAAACCATTTTTTTCCTCGCCACATGGAAGCTACGCCAACAGCGCGGCATCTTTTCCGATCCCAAGTAAGCGCGCTGCGGTGCGGAGAAAAGAGCGGGCCACGCCCACCTCGGGAAAGACGCTCTCTCCGTGCGATTGGGACGGCCGGAGAAAAACCCGCCGCGCGCCCGCCATCTCGGAGGCCATGGTTCGAACTATAATCATAAGGGTGTACCACGCGCACCTCTGCTGGCGTTTCATTCGGAGCCGATTGAACGTGTTACAAGTTCTAATGTACAGCCAACTCGCGCAGTCTAGGTACACTGGTTGTCCGCAATAAACGGCTGGTCGATGAAGTTATCAATTTTATTTGGTCGGCAAACGTTTTGTGCACATAGGTTCACATGACTACAACTGGAAGTGGAGTGGGAACATTCAACTCAAGTCTGTTTACACCAAGCCAGCTTTTGCGAATAGGCAGTAAAATTGATCGCGCTTCGCTTCCAAAGCGGAGCTGAGTTCGCTTGGCGAGACGTTGGTGGTTTCACGTAAGCTATTCTAACGCCATCCAGCCCATTGAGTGACATAACGAACTCGAAGCATGATATATAGCGTCTGTATAGTGTTTGCTCGTATTTTTATTGTAATATGCCTTTCGTAACCTGATCTTAAACACCTTCTCTGCTTTATTCTGATTTTTCTTTTAATTTTCTCGGTTATTGCTACTATTTAAACATCTCCATTCTATGTGAGTTTACTGTTATGTTAAGGTGACGCTGAGAACAAAGGTAAAGTAATCTGCGCGTGCCTAGAGTATACAGTAAGATAAATTCTGCTTACGGTTTAATAAAACTGCGAAATTCAGTTTGCATTATAATAATAGAAAGTATAAGAAAAGCTCATAAGCATGTTAGGATGGGGATGTGAGAAAGAGTATGAAGTGCTCAGTTTTTTTTTTTCATGAACGTACCAGCGAGACCTTTTATGCTATTTTTCGTAGACACTGAGCTTTCTACTGTCTGATCTTAACACCTAAGTTGACTATACATCATGTTTTATTTTCATAGCTTTGGGCGTACCGCCTGTATCGTGTTTATAAAGAATATTTCGCCTGAATGGAACCAAATATTTATGAAGAAGTGGTTAACTTCAACTGAATAAAACCAACGTTGGGATTTACCGCCAAGTGCGTTTCGTTGTATACGTTAATTGTAGAGGGCATTCCAGAACGACCGATCTGATTCTTTGTGGAAAGTTACGTGCTACGTAGTGATTATTTTGTTGTTTAAAGAAAGGTGCAGAAATGTGACTACTATTGCACTGCAGCGCTCTCAGGCGTGCTTCGAGCGAAACAAACGGCACGTGGACCTCGTTGAAATGAGCGGCCGCGGCTTCAGGCATCAGCTCCACAGCGCGTCAACATTTCTGACCGCCACACACGGCAAAGGAACACCATCGTCCCTGAAGAGCGATACAGGGTGTGTTCCAATTCTCACCGTAGACGGCAAAATAGACAGCTAAATGGACAGCGGCCATCTTAAGTCCCATTCCAATTCTCACGAAGCCGGCAAAATAGACAGCTTCGCGAAGACGGCATCGGAGACAAATACGATGCAGGCTACTTTGCTGTCCAAACAAGATGGCGGCTCAGCGAAATGGCCGAATAGCTCGGATCTCGCCGATATGGTCGTCTGCGCACAAACAGACGCTTTTACAGGCGCTCAATGTAAGCTACGTTAAATTTTTCATACATTTGAACACGAAAGAAGCTAAAGAAATAACCGTTACGTTTGTTTTTCTTAGCTTTCTCTTCTCGACGCCAGGTGGTGTCACGTCGCGTAGACGTCTTCTGGACGCGTTCCATTTCTCGGACAACATGGGCTCGACGCCTTCTTCTAAGCTGTCAGCGTAGACTGTCTACGATGATGTCCAGAATTGGAACACAGCCACAGGCTGACGGTCCGCGTCCAGGTTGTTTCGCTCGAAGCACGTTTAAGAGCGCTGCAGTGCGATAGCGCATGAGCGCATTCACGTGGTTTTATTTCATATTTCGCTCGCTTTCTTTAAAAGCCAGAAAGTACTCACCAAACAGCATGAACACCGCCAAAGAGAATTGGTTCGGTCGTCTTTAAACGTGCTCTACGATGTGACAGAAAGCACTGGGCCCTAAAGTGAATATTAAAAAAAAATGTCGCATAATTGACCTTAGTTAGTTAACCAGTTAAGCTCAATATAAAAATACTATAACTGGCGCCACGTGACGGTAAAACATATGCCATTGGTTTCATTCAGTCACGGTTAAACGCTTTTTTAAAAATATTTTGTTCTAGTTACGTGAAATACCCTGTATACTTATTCACTGTCATTTTTTTTAAATACCGAACCACCTTGCTATTTCCCTTAGGTATGTTCGTTTTCCTTTTTTAGGTCACCCGAAGTTTTTTTTGTGCTACAAATAAGCAGGTGAGTAGGGCTAAATGTTGCAATAGTGTGAATAGCAGTGACATCCTGCGACGTTTTTTGCCAGGTACAATACATCTGGGAAGTTTCTGGGCGGCACATGTGCTATCGGAGAGCAAATGGCAAGAGATTGCACGTTATGTTGCTAACGAACGCTTTACGTAAGCAGATAAGTAGAATATGAAAAAAATCATTGCAGTTTTATGTCCTCAGCGAATTATATGCCCCGACTCGATAGTTATCGTCTTCACATGATGATTCTCAATAAATATCGCTACCAGCGTTCTTGCTGCGTTGCAGATGTCGGGTGATGTGTTATTACTAGAGACCGGATTATAGGCAAATGCCTATTTTTTTCCTTGCGTTCCTATCGTGCCACTTTGATATATGAGCACGAATTAGGGGTTAGGGAGGGCTATTGTAGTGTTTTTATAGTGCCTATAAATGCCTATTTTTGGGGTTTGTGCCTAAATGTCTGTAAGTGCCTATAAATGCCTATTTTCAAAAACGGCGCCCATATGAGCACTATTTAAACTCAAATTTTGCTTTCGAGTACAGTTTGAGACCATAATTCATATTACCGGGCAAAATTGACGCTTCGGAACTCTATGGAGTGCCACAACTTAGTTCCCTAGTTCAACAAACTTCCGGTAAGCAACCGAGCAGTGAAATGGGACGCGCCGGCCACTTCACCCCACCGCACTGACATGCCGCGAGCGGTTGGAGCAGGATGAGTAGGAGGAGAGGAAAATGCGCTATTTCTGCAACCCTAAAGTGGAGCACGTCCCAGCGTATAAACTATTTTAGGGAGGTGTTGGGGTGCAGCCATGCTGGGCTGTTAACCTTTGTGTTTTGCATCTTTAACAACTAAACGAACAGTGTTACGGTAGACGCATACACATGAAAACGGTTGAGTTGGTGCATACGATGTTTCATGGCCTTACTAGTTAATATCGCAGTATACAAAAACAAGAATACGACGACTTAACAGCCCAAGATGGCGGCGCCCATAAGTCTTAGGTAAAATACAGTGCAATGGGGAGAGGAAAATAAAGGTGGCAAGAGGAGAGGAGAAAAGAGGAGAGTGGCGTTCGGGGCCGAGGACGTGGAGGGTGGCTTTTACAGCCGGTTTTCCAGTCCATTTTTCCCAGGGAATTGAAGCACCTCCTTGAATACGTGGGTGTGGTTGGGGGCAGAAAACAGTAGGTACCTCTGTGCAGCAGCAGGAAGATGGAGAACGAATGCGAAACCATGCATGGGGTGCCGTCAGGGGAATGTAGAGTGCAGGTAAAAAAAATCAGATGTGCATTTGGCTTTTGTTTCGTTTGTAATTTACTTCTTAAAGGGCGCTTCACCAGGCACATAAGAAACTTTAGTTAAACACTGGAAGTTGTTGCGTGCCCAATGAAGAGCTTTGTACCACAATAACTTTTTGATTGGTTCATTACGAGCCGCGAAAGCATCATGCTGGTAGGTGAGCTTGAAACCTTTGCCACTGGCAAGCCAAATATCTTCCCTGCCCTCTTCGGTATCGGAGGAACTCGGAGCCGGAAGATCACACGACGCAGACGCATCAACACGTCATGCGCACGCAAAGTTACACTGGGTGCGCTTGACATGCCCAAGCCAGGTCGTGCACACAAGCGGTGTTGTATCGTTTCGGCGTTCTAGTGTAGTGCCCGTTTGTGTGGGATGGATCCCTTTTTGCGCTTGGAGAGGCTGGCATGGATGATGTGTCCTTACCACGACACAGCGTGTCGCACCGCTGGAACTGCTGTAATAGACAATGTATCAAAAACACGCCAAGCGTTGTCAGGGCTGGCGCCGGCACGACGCGGCAACGGCGAGAACACGGACGCAAATGAAATAGAAATAGCTTAGTCTCGCATCGCGCTCGATTCGAAGTAAAATAATAAATAAAAACGCACACAGATTCCATTTGTAGGTTTTAATATTTCTACAACTTTCATTGTTCTATTCAAGAAACAGATTGCACAAATTACACATGTCGCCTCGAATCATTCTCGCAGTGTCACGTACTACTCTGACGTACGCAGAACCATTCCTTATTGTACGTAACCTCCTCCATGTATATTGGTGCGCGCGCCCGTGAGATCAAGAGCACACGGCGTTTAGTCTGACATTTCACCTCTTTCCGGGGTGCGTAGCGTTGCAAATCTTGGCAGACGTGATCGTTAGCGCCCAGTGTATGCATTACGCTTGCCAGCTCGAAATGCTCAAACCTGGTAAGGGGGCTTTTAAGGTGTTCACAGACAGAGGATAAATTGACCCTGCGCGATTACCCCAGGCCAATACGAGGCTAAAAGACCCTTCATGCCTTTTAGCGGTCTGGATGTTGGCTCCTGGGCTGCCCTTCGCAGAAATGCCGAAAAGAAAGAGACCCAGGAGCGTGTTTATTAGACGGCGGACACCTTGCTCACCAATGCTGGACAATAAAAAAAAGAGAACGTGTTCTGGAAACCGTGCGGGAAAACGGACAATAGCATGGCTAGTTAAACCATTGACGCCTTTGTGCCATCATAAACTATAAAATTTGTTTGCTTTCCAGTTGTAGACACAGGAAAGCAAACCTTTATTCGAAAATTTGAGTTTTTGTAAATATTTATTGTGCCTATATTTACGATTTTGGGGGCCTAAAACTGTGTTTTGTCTGCCTGTTTTTGGCGCCTAAAACGCAATTTTTTAGTGCCTAAAAATCCGGCCTCTAGTTATTACGAAAGCTCTAACTACGCTTACGGACAAGTTAAGACTTTGCACCGGTATTTGTGCCATAGTGCAGAGGCTTCTTATTGAAGTAAGGTGTGTGACCGGGCTTACTGAAGTTCTTGCAATTAGACGGCAACACGCTAGCTCGTCGCCATGCAGAGCAGCGACACCCATTATTTCCAAAAAGTCTCAAGTAAAAACCACTGATAGCGCAGCTTCTAAAAAGATGACAAGTAAACATGTTCCAGTAACTTGTTTCGGGAGGAAACTAATGCACATTGAGCAAGAAAGACAGAACTTTCGAGATTCAAAGAGATATTTCCTTAAAAATAAACAAAGTTGGTCGCAATTAAGACATTTTCTATAAACACTTATGTACATAGGCATTTGCTGCTTCATTTTATAGACCTATAATAGCAAATTTACAAATGTATCGAAGTATCTTAAGATACAATTTGGAAGTATCGTATCGGATACATTCATTCCGGAAGTATCTTGTATTTGTATCTCCAATACTTCTCGCCCGAGTATCTCGTATCGTATCGCGATACAATTTCAAAGTATCTTTGCCCAGCCCTGCCCCCAACATGCAAACTTCATGGAGCTTGGCCTTCGGCCTCAAATGTTGGCCGATCCCTGGCTAAAGGATCAAATTGAAACATAATTTTATTCTTGCAGTACATTTTATTGTGCGCGTTACAAGTAAAACTATTTGTATAGTGAGCCGAACTCTGAAGTATAACCAGATCTAGCACGGGGGCTTTTTAGGATGACTAAGTCTGCGTGTGCCCTCACAATTGGCTCCGGAAACAGTCCGATCTTCGTCCGTATTGAGAACTTGAGGAATAAGTCGTTCGACTCGCCATTGCCCCTTTTTAGATGTGAAGCATCTTATGGCGAAGCTTAATCCGGTGGTGGTGGTGGTGTGCCGCGTGCCCACCCTTAGTGCGCATGCGCAAACAGTTAAATAAAAATAAAAAAACCCCTCTCCCCCTCTCTCTCCTCTAGGCATCCCTCCCCACGGCAACCACACCCTCACTGCGCATGCGCCTCCCTTCCTCTCTCCCCTCTTACATTCCCCCCCTCTCTCCATCCCTGCCCGCGGCGTCTAACTCCCCCCTGCGCATGCGCGTCCCCCCCTCTCTCTCCTCTCCTACGCTCCCCCCTCTCTCCTCTACGCATCCCTGCCCACGGCGTTCACACTTCCACTGCGCATGCGTGTCACCCCCTCTCTCTCCTTTCCTCCGCTTCCCCCTCTCTCGCCTCGCGACGCCGACGCAGGCAGCGTCTGCTAGCGAGTTTCTTGGTTGAAAAAACCGACTGCTCGCGCTGCACAACCGTTCACTGGCCATCCCGTATATATGGCAATGGATCTTGACCTCCAAGGTGGTGCCGGTGGAAGATTTCTCCTGTGCGTTGTTGAACAATAAAAATTCGTAGCGTGCGCGTTAACTAAAAGCGGAGTGCGGGTCTCTGTGTCCAGTCGGAGTCTTCTGTCTCTCATTGCCCATTAGCAGCGATTGGCATGTTCCAGTAGGAAACACCGCTCCATCACTGCGTGCTTTGCGCCTCCTCAGTTTTCTCTCCTGCGCAACGCTGCGATAGGGCCAGCGTCAACGCCACCGCCAGTGTAAGCGTTAGCGCCCGCTGCTTCACATCTACACATGGTTCCCTTTAGCGGGAGATGGTGTAATTTTTCTAATCCTACTTAAAATGTAGTATGACTTTGTAAATACGTATCTTGTTCAGCAGTTTCTTAGTAGCGCACTGTTGCACCTAGCGTTTGTGCAAGCTGTACTAACGAATTTTATAAATGTTAAATGCACAGGGAAGTAGGTAACAACTTTATTTGATCCATGAAAGAATCATGCGATGGGGGGTTGTGTGGGGGGGAAGTGGAACCAGGAAGACGATGGGCCCTCGGGCCGCTCTAGATGGCCGGACACTTCTGTGCTTCGGCGACCCCTCTGACCAAGCCCACTGTCCGGAACTGTAACTCCGGTTGCGAGCTGCGCAGAGCAGCCTCCCATCGCTCCTGGTGTTCTGACCCTTGCCACGGGGGCTTGGGTTTGTTGGGGCAATTCACAAAGACGTGATTGAGTTCGGCTCTGGTGCCACGACACAGGTTGCAGTGAGGAGAGGTTTCGCCATGCGTAATGAGGGAGAGAAGGAAAGGAGACGTGACTGTGGTCGTTTGAAGTCTGCGCCACAAAGCCTGGTCACTTCTGAAAGGAGATTTATGGAGCTCTTCTGACGCTTCCGTATACGGGTTCAATAAACTTTCCTTTGTGAATTACCTGCATTTCCTACTATGTCGCCAGGCGAAACTAAAATTTTAGCTTCCTGCGTGCGACAAACTGGCTCGAAATGAAATTTGGGCGACTCAGTTGGGCTTCATATTCAGACGGAGCTTCTATTGACTGACCTGGGAAGCTGGTAGTCTTTAAAAACCCAGCGCCACATCAAAAAACACCTGACGTGCACACCCCAGAAACCCTGCCCCGCCACAACTCGCACACACCAAAGATATAATGATTAAAACTACATTATTTCCTCACTGCGGTTCGGGTTAGAACACGGGTCATCCCAGTTCGAAAGCGAGTCGTCCTTTGACTTAAAGGCCCCGCGCCCTTGCTTGCCTAATGCGAACTGAAGAATCCGAATGCGTTCTACCAAACATGCAAGAAAATTAGCATGCCGAATAACGTGTGCTTCTGAGGCCTAGAAATTAAAAAAAAACTTCTGTGGCCTAGCGGTTAGCGCCGCGCGCTGCGGAGCGACAGGTCGCCCGTTCGATTCCGCGCGTCGGAAAATATGTTTCTGAATTATTTTTCTTCGTGGCTTTCATATTTCCATATATACATATACATTTACGGGGCATGACGGCGACGCCAACGCTGAGCCGACGGCAAATATCAGCCGAGAGTGTCCATATAATTGCTATCGCAATAAAATGCAAACAATTGGAAGCAGCACTGAAGAAAACTGAAGAAAACCAATGCGTTATAGCAAGTGTGCAAAAAAAAAATGCAAACATTTGGAATCAGTACACATGCTACGGGCGCTTCAATTCTATTGTTAGGATTATTGGTCTAGAATGGATATGCTGGCCTTCATGGAAGGTCGATACCAGAAATTGCACAAATCCGGAAAATTGAGACTTTGTTAAAATTGTATCCTTAAACACGCGTCCGTGATCTCGTCACAACCCTTAGTTGGACTGTTATACAGGCTGACGAACGCTGGAAAGAACAATAATGATGCCACGCCCGTATCTCCCGAGGAAAAGCGTTTCGGTGACCGCCGCCGCCAATAATAAAACTGAACACTTACGTTAGGAGGTAGCATTCCCACTGTCAAGGAAAGAAAGAAAGAAAGAAAGAAAGAAAGAAAGAAAGAAAGAAAGAAAGAAAGAAAGAAAGAAAGAAAGAAAGAAAGAAAGAAAGAAAGAAAGAAAGAAAGTTCGGCACATCCCACGTACCTTGCGAATCATGTTATGCGAAGCATGCGGAGGGAAGGTGACTGTTTTGTAATTTTTTTATTGAGCGAAACGTTACGAAATGACGCTAAAGATATGTACAAGTGTTGTACGCACTGACATATGTTGAACAGTCGCATATATGTTATATAACTAGTTGTTTACAGTTGCGTAACGATGCCAACATCAACATAGGTATGAGCAACACCAGAAGCGGTAAGCTGATATGTAGCGCTTGTGCTCGTGAGGTTGGTTGCCCTGGACACTGCTGAAATCAGAATTAATTCACCCGAAAATTGACAACAATCCTCTGTTTTACGACTTGTTGAGGATGACAAATTTAAGTGCATGGGCCAGTCGCATTTTCGCCTCTGCAGAAAATCCGACCCCCGGGGTCGTGATCGATCCCGTAACATTCGGATTAGCAGCCGAGCACCGTCACCACAGTTCCACCATGGCGGCTAAACATAGGTTGACGGCAATTGAATATTCGTGCGAGAAGACGGCCAGACGTGTGAGATTGTCACTATTATAGAGAAGTTTGATTATATTTTGATGTTTATGAAGCATGGATAGTGAATGATCGCTTTTTTGAAGCAGCTGAGGTTACTGAAAAAGTTTAAATGTTGGAATCTCGGCTGTCGCGGCCGTCGAAAGCACCAACGACGATAGCGTACATGGGTGTTGTAGCAGACAACGCGTGAGGCATGATGCAAGATGGACCTGCAGCGCCGCTAGTTCTTTAGTCGGTCGTCGCGTCCACTTCGGAGAGCAAGCGTCTAAGGGGAGCTGCGAAACTGACCTGGTTCTAGAAACGTTGATCACGCCTGTGTGCATGGAACGGATCACAGGGGACGCAAGTTTCTAGAGGAAGGCACGTGGGCTTCTAGAAGCAGGCAAGTTTATAGAAAGCAGGCACGTGATTTCGGCATATATAATGTAGTGAACATTGTAGCGGCATATATAATGTAGCGTTGGTGACAGACACGCGACCCGAGCTTGCGCTTGCTTGGATTTTGGCCTCCTGACGTTCCTCGGCCTTCCAGTACGTTTATACGTGAATAAATCACGTGACAATAAGAAGATTTGGCCGAATACTTCCTTATGTAAGTTAAAAACCACTTTAGTGTTATGGTTACCTGGTCATTTTTTTCTAGGGCCAGTATCTCGCGCGTGCGATTGAAACGAAAAAACACAACGCTTTACTGTATACGCGTGTAAAAGACAGACGTTAGTCTCCTGTTTTTGCATTTTACATTTAGAAATTCTTAAAAAGAAAGTAGGGGTGCTATGAGCGCAAGCCTGTAGTGTTCAGCTACGTATAATACGGTACTTTTGGACAAACTTGATAAAGACAGGGACAAAACGAAGCACACAGATAAGCTCAAAAGGAAGCGCTCTAGGAGGTAAACGTTTTTTGAAGCATCCAGCCTACATTTATACATGTGAATTTTGCACATTGTTATGTAAGCTATAGCACTATCGAGTTAATGAACACCAATTCCTTCTGCGAGAAAGCAAACAACAATGTGCTGGCCCATGTCATCCTTTCTCTCATTATTGTATGTGCCTCTATAATCTCTCGCGTGCTTCAATCTTGATGGTGCCCTGTTTGTGGTTTTCTGAGTGCTTCTCTGTGTCCTTGGTTTTATCAAGCCCGTAAATGTACAGAATGCTATTCCAACTAGCCCAAGAAACAGCACTACTGAAGCATCGCAAAAAGTTGCGGGACCCCACGATAAAACTGTGCAGCATTTCAGATTTGGCATTGTGTCTTGCGTGTGATTAGAGAAAGCATTCGTATTGCTTTTCGTAAAAGAAAGTTTAACAAAGATACGAGAATCGGCTGAGTTAAGTATATAGGCTTCAATTAATCTTTGTTTCTAATGCACTTTCCCTGTTATGTGCTCTTACAAGTTAAGAGCAACGCATGTAATCTTAACTGCAGGTCCTGTGAACGAATCATGCTGCCTCTTCAGAGCCAACATCCGTGGCATGTTTAATTCTTAAATATATGCTACATAACCGCCATCTCTCTGTAATCATCATGACCTATCTACCTGGTTGCTTATGGCCTTAGCAATTTCTCATAAGAATTAATAATTGCCTGCATTTCAGGTTACAAAACCACGATATGATTATGAGAGATGCCGTAGTCGAGGGCTGCGGAAATTTCGACCACATGGGGTTCTCTATCTTGCGCCCATGTCTAAGCGCACGAAGCTCTTGCAATACGCCTCCGTCAAAGTGTGGCAGCCGCGTCCGGGATTCCATCCCTAGACTTTTCTCATCAGAAATTTGTTGATTATTCGCTCCCCGTAGAAGCCCCTAGGTTTTTCTTATCAACGCTTGACGTCAACGCAGTTTCCACAGTAACGAAGAATTCTACTCACGCACCAAGACGATGCGATCGACTTCCTTTGATGAGCGAGTACTCATTCCTTGCCTTTCACGAGATCTCTTTGCAGGCTTCCCTTACTTCCGGGTTCCAGGCCTTTTTCGCTTGGCACTCGTTCATTTGATGTGACCACGGAGAGGGCCAGCATACCCTTTTTCATTCCACTATTATTTTGTGGCTGCAACATATTCGTCTTCGTCTATCTAGCGTGATCTGAAGTCTTCGAACCGTAAAACGGTGCCATAATTACTTCCTTTGATCACAACTTTGATAGAATGTGCAATCTCTCCGGAAGCACTTACTCCTGAACGATATCTACTTCCTTCTTTTGCTCGCAATCTCTAAGGGCATGTTTCTTCTTTGTCTTAATGTGACGTCCGTCTATTCTCATTTACAATTTAGGAAAACTTCTATTTTCGCAAGGAAGCTCCGTCCACGTACGCTTTTACGAGTATTTCCTTTCACATCCTCCCCCTTGGGTCCCCAGCTTCGTTTCTGCTATATTGCTTATCAGACAATGGCATAGGATAGCGCTCCTTGCCCTTCTATTATCTTCAGAATGTAACTTGACCACATTGGTCGGGATCGCGCATCACGTACCCTTTCCCGCTCAGTGCTACTCGAGTCATACATCCCCCCCATCACTTCTAAGCGTAATCCTTTAATTATCTGACATATTCACGCTGAAGGGAACTGAACAATCACGTCGGCCAAGTATAACCAGCGAGTTGGTTGACTGTCTAGAATAGCTAGTGCCATGACAATAACATACCGTACTGCGGTGCGTTCGGTCACATTCAATGGACCCTAACATAGCCAGGCTTATCAAAAGCGTGGTGTATGTTTCCATTTTGAAAATGTCACATGAAAAAAAAAGTTTTTTTTTGTAAGGATTCGCCCTTCAGACGTTTAACAAGTGTTTTGAGGCTGCACTTTATATTTTTTGCAGCGCAAGGTCCTCAAACTGCAGAGCACCAATTCATTTAACCGTTAGGCTCCGAAACATGAGAAATTGAGCAAATGGGGCCCCTCTTTGTGCAAATTATCGCGTTGTTTGTTTAACGATTTAGGAAAATTGTTAACCATGACATCGGTAAAACGTAGCAGTGTCCTCAAGTAGTCGGCGAGGTCCAAATATTCTGAATGTAGAAAACTGCAGTTTTTACCTACGCGAACGTATGTTCAATACCGATGCAAGGAGGTGTGAAAGAAACATTCACGAACTCCGGAATCTACAACGCTGCACACATCTGCAGTGACAGAACAAGACGACCTGAGACGGCGACCAGGCTTGTAAAAGCAATCCTGCGCTAAATGATCGAGTGCGAGTGGGCGGCATTAGGAAATTGCCACGCCAGGCTAAATAAAATACGAAGGACTCCAAGGAGAAACAAGCTACACAAGGTGTCGCTTTTTAAATGCGAATGCATTGCTTAGTCGGGCTATGTCAGGCGTCGGTGTCCGCATCTCTCCGCTCTCACTCCGTCTCCCATAGCAACAGCTGCCGGCGCGCGCGCTTATTCTCGCCCCTATCAACCGGAGCAGGTGGTGCGGGCGGGAGTAGCGGAGAGTGAGTGGAGTGGAGGAGCGCGCTCTGGTGTGTGAGGGCGCTCGCATCGCGGGAGCTCGGCGGAGCTCCCGCGTGTGTGGAGAGAGTGTAGGAGCAGTGCTTCGCCGCTCCTTCTCTCGCCGTTCGCTCGCTCGCACGTATATATATATATATATATATATATATATATATATATATATATATATATATATATATATATATATATATATATATATATAATAAAAAAAATAACAAACAAAAAAAAAGACAGAAAAAAAAACGGGCGCTGCGCCGTACTCCCGACCAGGCTGCAGAAATTAGACGCCTTTTCCTTCTTCGAACCACAACCACCATATATAAATGGAGTGAAGCGCGCGCGAAATGCATTCGCATTTCCTCACGATTCCCCTTCGGGGAGGTGGGGGGCATTCTTTGTGAATATCTTCTTGCGGGGCCAGCGAAATGGCACGAGGCTTGTGTCAAGAGAGATATAGCTAGTTATTGCACGAGTGTCGGGACGAGCGTGACAAAGTGGTTGGCACTGATCTCATGGCCACCAGGGCATGGCGGAACCTACGATACCTTCTTCAACAACCAGCGCAGAACGGACAAGGAACAAGAAAGGAAACAGACAAGCGCTGACTTCCAACTGAACTTTTATGGAAAAACGCACATGTATATATGTCAGCATACCTCATCACGTGAGCCCGTGCAAACAATCGCGTAACCATCGTGAACAGGTTAAGCAGAAAAAAAAAACTTAGCCGTCATGACAAAATACATGATAAACAAATGCACAGAAAAAAACAATGAAAATATATCAAATGTGTTGACAGTGGTTTACGCTGTCAAGAAAATCTAGTTATTTTGTAGTCAAGGCAAGCGAGGGCTCGCTGACACAGTTACCCTTCGCAACGAGCACGGCCTTAATGATCACTCTGGTTTTATTATTTGCATGTTCGACGAAACCATGGTCCTCGCCAAATATGCAAATGATCAAACCAGACCAGTTGTGATACTAAAATTTCGTAACACCACGTAGCAATTACTCACGTGACTAAAAATCACGCAACGTCCCTCAACATACAGTCGCATCACCGAATATCACATAACATCCCGTAGCAACTAGTCAAGCGACTAAAATAAATGCTACATTACGTAACAACTAGACACGGGACTAAAAGTTACGCAACGTCATGTACCGACTACTCACTTGACTAAAATCACGTGACACGACGTAATAGCTAGTTCATTTACAAGCCACAAAAATCTGGCTGTATTGCGCGATGTAATAGCTAGTCATGTGATGAGTAGTAGCTAATCACGTGATATGTGCCCGCAAAAATCAGCTAGCGCTAGCCACGAGACTAATATCATGTAAAAGCTCGTCACGTGACATCTGCCCGCCAGAACACGTAACAGCTATCCACGTGACCAAATTCACGAACATGACGTAACATCTAGTCAAGTGACACGTTTCGGCCTAATCTACGTAAAAGCTACTCATGTGACATGCTCCCGCGAAAACCGCGAAGGCACGTACGTAGTGTGGGGAACCGACCGAAACCGGAGAATAGCCAAGTGGTGCCATACTTACCACTACTAGCAAAAACATGGCATCTCTAGCAAAATCTTGCAACTACTAGCATAACTTAGCTAGGTCGAACACTAAGTTTGCTGTTGGTTCAAGCAGTCCATCCTGCGTCTTCAATATACAAAACGAATAGCAGCGACTCTGCAAAATACACCAACATGCGTCGAAAATGATAGAAGTACTGAGTTCTGGTCTAATAAATATGTTTAAGATTCACCAGTAGCCGAAAGAGTTCATTAGATGTTCTCACTTGATTGGTTTACGGGGTTCAACGTCCCACAGGAACTCAGCTTATGAGGCACGCCGTAGTGGA
>JALIZH010021350.1:0-24042 GCA_030522465.1 Rhipicephalus appendiculatus | reverse complement strand
TTTTGTTTTTCACGCGAGTAAGTTAAGGCAGCGACTGCTTACATTAGTGAAGTGATGTGCTTTGTAAACTGGGAAAGTGTCACTTCTATTTTTCATGCCAGCCTAATTAGCTGTGGCATCAATATAAATATGTTATCGTGCAACATTAGGGCATGCTGTGACCATCAGCCACAAGTGGCACATGCCCACAAATTTCCGTGTGAGAGAAAATGTTACTTACCGGTGAATGCAACGAAGGTTAAAGTAATTTAAAGTAGCAAGAGTATGCGAAGTGGTCATATGTGGTAATTAAGTGGATAAGGTGAGTTAAATGTGAATTAACTCTGCATTAAACGTTAATGTAGATGAAAGGCAGTTAACAAGTGAATGAAATGCGAAATAGGTGTGTACCAAACGTGTCAACATTGGTTTCGACTCTTAAGCCTGAGCTCTAAACCAATTGCCAATCTTTCGTATTCATCTACTCACCGGATCGCATCTCAATTTCCCTTAACTTACAAGTTTTTATGAGCATCGATCAGCAAACTCTTTGCTGAATCAACTCTGTCACACTAACTCAGGCTGAGACCGACATGTGAGTTTGAGTGAGTCCCACTGGAGTTGCATTGTTCTGAATTGGTATCTGACTAAGATCAGTCGAGCGGAATGCTACTGGTAACTTTGTGTCCGAGTGAGCTCGACAGAGTTAAATATCGTCGACGGTGAGTAGGCTTGAGTCCGCTTTATTAGAACATTGGTGAGACGGTGTATGAGCGAACCCGAATCAAAAGATATATTTTTTGAGTGAGTCCGAACGGGTTCTTTAGTCTCCCGACCTATGCCCTTCTCACCTGCGTTCATCTCCTGCACACGCAGTCTCTGCTCAGCCATCTTCGCCCTGCAGCAATGCCAATAAGGCAGCGGAGCCGTCTCTTCGCTGACAAAGCCCTCGCTGACATCAGCAGCAAGCTAGGCGTCTTTTGTCTACCGATCACTTTCATTCACTGCGAATACCTTCTCGGATAGCTATTATTCGTTTATTCTTCGTGTATTTTCTTCGTCACTGCTCCACATGCCCTCTGGCCCATAATCTCCGCGAGTCATTTTTGCCTTTTTCGAGCGTTCTAGACTGCTTTGTACGTCCTACTTTGCCAATACCCTTTAAGCATGATCGGCTAAAGTGCTCAATAAGCACATTTTCTGCTTTTCTTGCGTTCATCTCCTACAGACGTCCGTTATCTGGTACGCCTTTTTTGCATCGTTACTACTGCTGCAGTTTTCCCCAGCAAGCGTCTGGTTCACCTCCCTGACTTCCTCTTTTCTCTCTCGCTCTTCCCAGCTGAGGTGATAGCTATTGCTATGTCCCGCTCAAATAAGAGTAAGGTATTACCGCCCGGTGGCATTGTCAATATTTATCTAATCGAAAAGCATCCGTACTAGCAAAGTAGTCAGATAAATTATTTACTTCCTTGCTATGCCCGTAGATGCTCAGCTAACAAGACTCAGTAGCACGAGTTAGGGAAACAAATTCGGCCAACTTACTAAAGCAATCAGTCACATCCCATTGTCAAAAACAATCGAAAGTGTTCCATTGTAGTTGTTTCCTTGGACAGATCTGGCTAGAATTCACGCGCCCCCCAGCGATGTTGCCCTGTTGTTATACGGAAACCGCTCTACCAGGAAACCACGCTGTATGCCATGTCTTGCGTAATCCTACAAACACAGTTTAATATATGTGCGGTCAGTGTCATGATATCTTTCTTTTCTTTTTCGAAAGTACTAGTGACAGATTCGTACGTCTAAACTAAGGGACATTATGTTTCTTTGTCGCAGAAAAAGACATGAAATACGTCCGAAAAACCTGCAGTGCCTGCTAATACTTTTCAAAAGCACTTTTTCCGAAGGTATGTAGCCAATTATTTTTCATTACGTTCGCAACTGACCACAGTCTCATGTTTTATTTACAGTCTGTTGGGTTGAACAATCTTATTTTGTCAACCTCCATGTACAAGTCATAGTGAAAATTCAAATAAATGCATCTGTCTATTCTTTGAAAAATACGAGATGGATAATGAAGAAGTCTTATATATTGCGCAGTAAAACGAGTTTAATATGATTCAAGACCAACCAAATCACCTGTTCGTTCAGTGGTATAGAAAATATTGAACGTCACTTAAGAACGTAATCTCGAAATAATTGAATGGGAAATTTATTATCTAACATAGATATGTACTAATTAAGACAACTACTCCCTGAACTTATGACGGAAGACCGTTGGAGCAACATGCGCGCGCAGGGAAGTATTTTCGGCTCTATTTGGGACCATTAACCGCGTGCTAAAAGTAGCAAAGCAGTTGATGCTCAAGGGGGTACGTTTGCTACGTTTATTCTTCATCGATTCATTGATGCAAACACCACTGGCTCTTATGCAGGCTGATGGACATGTCACCTTCCTTGGGAATGTCAAC
The DNA here is from genome assembly GCA_030522465.1 of Rhipicephalus appendiculatus. Classification (NCBI taxonomy): domain Eukaryota; kingdom Metazoa; phylum Arthropoda; class Arachnida; order Ixodida; family Ixodidae; genus Rhipicephalus; species Rhipicephalus appendiculatus. The sequence continues at coordinate 21,595 of JALIZH010021350.1, read as the reverse complement.
GAGTAATTTGTCATTTGCCTTTGCCACTATACATGTATAAGTGGAATGCCTGCCCTGACGACGACAGCATGATGCTAGTAGCAGTCTAAAAATTAATAGAGCAGATGAATACAATATATCGGTGGTGCTGGCTATCATTTACTGGCACCGCATGCTCAAGTTTCACTTTTATTCTTTGGTATTTCTGCAAACATTCATACTATCTTCCTGGAACTTCGAGTTCATATTTGCTTCAATGTCGCACTAATATATCAATGTATGAAGAGTACATCGACTGAAATCTTTTCTGAGGTTGGTAATTAATGCAAGGCAGCAAACAATCAGTCAGGTGTACAGGAGCAAATGATAGTGGCAGCGCTACTCGAAAACAGATGGCGTGTGCGCAACAACAAAATAGCCATTGAGAATGAAATGGGTGCGACTAACTGCTTTGGCGTGATATGAAATATTTAATTATTTTTGTTTGTTTTCGCATGCTCGTTATCCGTCATCTGAGTGCGCTTTTTATTAGCCACTGCGGTGTTTTTAAGCATTCACTGACCCTCTGGCATGTGCACGAAGGTCCAGGAGTGGGGTGTTCCAAAGTGTTACATCGGTGATATTTTGATGAATTATGTGCGCTATTATTACATCGCTTTAATTTTTGGATAGGCATATCGGCGTTGTGAATGCTACAGCACTGAGCCTATTATTGGCGCAGAACCACATTTTAAATGTGAAGCATTTCTTAGCAAACTGTAGGCACTTTGAGCGTTTCTATCTATCTATCTATCTAGCCGCCTATGTCTGGGTGCTCTTATGATCGTGTCCTTAACGTGGGGTAGACCAACATAATATGGGAAGGTAAGAGGGTTTGAAGAATATGCCTGGCTGGTCATGACATGGTCAACGTGAAAATCTCGTCGTGTGCGTCGTCTAACCCTTTCCCTCTGACATGTGTGGCACATGCCCGTATATCACGGGCCGCGGTGGGCGTGTTTGCGCCACAGGTGATCGACAGTTATTATCTACCCAGTAACATCGAGAACAGACATTGCAAGTTTAAATGCCAGAGCGTTAAGAAATACTGACATCGGCAGCGTTGACCCGACGAATGCAAAGAACAAATATCAGGGTCCCAGCTGGACTCAAACCCAAGCATTCTGCGTGGCACTCAAGTATTCTAGCACAGGGCCACACCTGGTCTCCAAACTGCTTTGGAAAAAGACCCTATGCAGGCGTAATGTTGGTGGAGAGTCAGTTGTGGTTGCAATGCTGGCTATCTACTTTTATGACTAATTTTATGAACATTACATATGTGCTCCTATGATGAAGGCGTCACGTCGGGTTAACGTAAATTGTATACTTAAGCACCAACCACTGAAGTTCGTCGGCATAGCACTAGCCAGGGCTACCATTCTTTCAAGCACAAGCGCCACCTATCAGTTTACCGCTTCTGGTATTACCCATGTTGTTATTGGGATCGTTACGCAACTCTGAACAACTGGTTATATAAAACGTAAGTGACTGTTCCACATATGTTCGTGCGTAACATTTGCACATATCTTTAGCGTAATTTGCTTACGTGTCGCTCAAAAAAAAATTCACCACAGTCACCTTCCTTCCGCATGCTTCGCATACATCGATTTCCATGGTGCGGGGGGATCCACCGAATTTTTTGGCGCTTATTGTGTAAAGTGCCTCAGAAAAAAAGTTACGGGTGATTCGCACTAATAGTGCCAGGCCTGAAGGCAGTGTGGAACTGGCTTGTTTCTTTTTATTTTTTCGCAATCAATCTTCCTTTTCTTTCCCATTTTTTAACGCGAAAGTGTTTTATGCCGGGCCCACCAAGGTTTCAGTGACGTATTTCCGTCACGTAAATGATGTCGAAAAAATACGCCAGATCAGCAGACAAAGAAAAAATGTTCCATCAACGGGAGGCGAACCTACGACATCTTGGTCTGCGACAAGAAATGCCGGGCAGGCTATCCACTGCGCCACCGTCACATACTCTGTAGGCTTTGAAAACAAGCCTTTTATATCTACCACTGTCCTCTCACAGTGCTCTTGCTAAAGTGAAGTAGTGCAACATGACCGTGAATTGCACGATTAGTTCCTTTAAGGCATCGTTTCTACGCGTACGTCCCATTCGGCGCGTTTCGAATAGAAAAAATTGCAGTTTTGTCGATGCATTAACACACTGCCAGGTGGCGACCTTACCCCTAGCATCGCCCTCGCTCATAGCAGCCGTCCATACCAAAAAATTACACCATCTCCCGCTAAAGGGAACCATGTGTAGATGTGAAGCAGCGGGCGCTAACGTTTACACTGGCGGTGGCGTTGACGCTGGCGCTATCGCAGCGTTGCGCAGGAGAGAAAACTGAGGAGGCGCAAAGCACGCAGTGATGGAGCGGTGTTTCCTACTGGAACATGCCAATCGCTGCTAATGGGCAATGAGAGACGGAAGAGTCCGACTGGACACAGAGACCCGCAGTCGGCTTTTAGTTAACGCGCACGCTGCGAATTTTTATTGTTCAACAACGCACAGGAGAAATCTCCCACCGGCACCACCTTGGAGGTCAAGATCCATTGCCATATATACGGGATGGACAGTGAACGGTTGTGCAGCGCGAGCAGTCGGTTTTTTCAACCAAGAAACTCGCTAGCAGACGCTGCCTGCGTCGGCGTCGCGAGGCGAGAGAGGGGGGTAGCGTAGGAGAGGAGAGAGAGGGGGGGACGCGCATGCGCAGTGGGGGGTGTGGACGCTGTGGGCAGGGATGTCTAGAGGAGAGAGGGGGGGACGCGCATCCGCAGTGGGAGCGCGGGGAGGGATGCCTAGAGGAGAGAGAGGGGGGAGCGTAGGAGGGGGAGAGAGGAGGGGATGCGCATGCGCAGTGAGGGTGTGGTTGCCGCGTGGAGGGATGCCTAGAGGAGAGAGAGGGGGAGAGGAGGTCTTTTATTTTTATTTTTTTTTAAAGGGTTTGAGCATGCGCAGTAAGTGAGGCCTCGAGGCACACCACCACCACCACCACCACCACCACCATCGGATTAAGCTTCGCCATAAGATGCTTCACATCTAAAATAGCTCTGCGGCGCGCGAGTGCTTTGCGTGGCCGTAACTCCGCGTTCCTAGCTCACCTCGCGAAAAATCGCAGCCGGCCAACAGGGAAGACACGACGAGCGTTGCGTTTCTCTCTGGTCGGGCCGCGTTGTTCAATAACTCGACATGCCGCGAGTAGGCGACCTTAGCCCAAGTTCGGCGTCCAATCCGTGACGCTGTGTTCTGGCTGTCACACCGCTTTCTCTAATTCCGATCTCACCGTACAGCTACCACAGGCACCCATGACCACAAGGGTGTGTTTAATCATTGATCATGGACGTTAGTCGTCGGGATACAGATGTACTTCCAAACGTCAACGTGGATGCATCCACGTTAAACGGTGCCCTAACTGTCAGACGCTAATAGACGTTGTGCAAGCTCTCTTATATCAATGTACAGTAAACATTCAGCTACACTGGACAAATTAGCTCAAGTATGGATTGAATCAGTTGATTAAGAGGATGAAGAAGTACAAAACGACGAAGAGAGCGCGTGCCGGTTCATGAAAATGATTGTGTTCTGTTCGCTCTACACGGACTAACGGTCAGCATATTTAGCTCCACTAATTTAACAAAAAAAATGACTTCTGGGACAATACAAGACAACATTTAGTCGCACGAAAAAAATGCCTTCAGATTCGTGCAGTCGACGAACTCTACAACAAGCGAAATGTAGACGCAGACAACAGAGCAAGTTATGAAAGGGAAAATTGACAACCACCCGTTTGTAGCACGAAGCCACAAGGAAATCCGTACGGATTTCTCAGAAAGAAAAGCTTCTTAGTTGCCGAAAAATTCGTCCTGGTCCGGGGTTCGAACCCGGGACCAACGCCTTTCCGGGGCGGTCGCTCTACCAATTGAGCTAACCAGGAAGCTTTTTTCGACGAATTTTTCGGCAACTAAGAAGCTTTTCTTTCTGAGAAATCCGTACGGATTTCCTTGTGGCTTCGTGCTACAAACGGGTGGTTGTCAATTTTCCCTTTCATAACCCTTCCGCCACCTTGCGGGTTTCCGCAGAACTCATTTGCAAGAGCAAGTTATGTTCATTCTCGGCACAGATAAATGCGTGTGGGCGACTTTCGTGCAGGACCATATTTAATGATCCGTGCACCGTCGTTCTCAGCGCTGCCAAGAAACGCATCGCCACACGCTGGACAAGACGGATGGATGTATATGCAAACTATAATAAAGCCTTCTCCAGTAAAGACGAAGCAAACAAACAAAACCCCTTTTTGCCTAAGCTTCCTTCATCGCATTCTGCCTCTATTCTTTGTTGTTTGTTTCCTTCTTTTTTATTATTGTTTGTACTTATTTCTCTAGGCTTTCTGAACAGAAGACAGCAGGGAACATGAACAGTTCTCTCGTGAAGTCGTTAGAGCACTGAGCGTCGTTTTCCTTCGGCCTAACTAAGATCAAGCTGTACTCGTATTCATGTCATCATAGGACGGAGCTCTAGCAAGTGACCACCTTCCTCTTCTTATCAACATCCCTGTGGAATCACACCAAACGGAAACAATATCGCTATCGATCGAAACTACATCATACACAAGTAAGCACTGGATATAAAGTTTGCTGATTCATTGTTTTCAAAAATATTGGCGACAAAAATGTAATAACCAGTCTCAGCGTTGAATTAACTTTCGTAATACATTCGTTGTAAGTTTTCAACTTGTATTGTGGTGCTGATGTTTAATGATACCTGGGGTTTTACGCCCAAAACCACAAAATGATTATGAGAGGCGCCGTAGAAGAGGGCTCCGGAAATTTGGACCTTCTGGTGTTCTTTAACGTGCACTGCCATCGCACAGTACGCGGGCCTCTACAATTTCGCCTACATCGACATACGACCACCGCGGCCGGGATCGAACCCACGAACTTTGGGTAGGCAGCCGAGCACCGTACCCGCTACACCACCGCGGCGGACGGTGCAGATTCTTCGTGCCCTATAAGGTCATTCTGTGATATCTGCCTTTCTCCGCGATGAATGCATTCGGCTGAATTCGATGACGGCAGCAAAAGGCACACCACACCTTTTAGGAGCAAAGCAATGTAGGACTGCCAGAGATATGTGCGATTGAACCAAAGAACATTCGCCTCAGGCACATTTCTGTTCGATATTCTACTTCCTGCGAGCATACCGCATGCCCTAGCACAGACCATCGACACGTTGCACAGTGCACATCAAGTATTAAGATGAAAGCCTTTAACGTCTCATACTCGCGTCTGTCCGTCTGTTCGTTCGTGCCCCTAGAACGGTGCCAGCTGTGGCCTCTCCCCCTCACACTTTCTCAGCAATCATGTGACTGCTGAGAGACATCGCATAGACAGTCGAATGGCCACAGGCTTTCGCCGAACACACTTCGGAATTTACAAATTTTACTTCAATTTTTGCTTAGAGAGGGTCTCTACTTCGTGTTTTAATAACATCGCAGAGTAGGAGCTCTTGGAACTCATTCAATTGAAACACTTTTGGCGGACCACCTAAGAGCATAGTGCCAACTGCAGAGAGTTCAATATGACGGAGGTTGTATCTGAATACGTGTATATTGGGTACAATCTAGAAAACATCGCTCCTGTTCACGAAGTAGCGCTTGCTTCCTCGGAAATTGAATATGTTCTGAAGCAACTCCAGAAGGCCTGATAGATAAAATAAGGGAAAATTTTCAGATAAGACAAATGAAAAGAAAGAGAAGAGAAAACGTTATTTTTCACGTTACGTTATAAGTTTTTGATGTCCTTGTAGAAAGGCGCTTGGTGCATTCCTTCTCCTGTTTTCCTCGATTATATTGCTCCTACGGATCTTTCGGCTCCTGCCTTCAAGTTTTGATGTACTTCTGCAGAGTTATTTTTAAAAAAGCATTCCCGCTTCGTAACGCGTATCGGCGTTCTTCGTGAGCAAAATAGCGTTCTTCGTGAGTCTAAAGGGGATCTTAAGGCAGAGTCTATAAAGATATTCTCTTTTCTCCGCACGATAAAAGCAATGACGTAAAATAGTGCTGTGAGGCGAAGAATGAAGCAATAACGAGGAAAAGTAAGCGACAAAAAACAAATGAATTCACGAAACGTTATGGGCACCCCTAAAAGCTGTAACGACGTTGTTGAGGAGTTTAAAAAGCACATTAATTATTTCTTATGGCGGCGTTTTCCATTCTACGAAGATTAGAATTTTTAGCGGTGTCAAACTACTCACGCACTGACGTAAACCACAAGCCGGCCCAGCCGCCAAGGTGAAAACGTGCCGTATGAAGACTGTTTACATGTACTGAAAAAGACTAAATTTGAGCATACTGTTGGTCGCGAACGCCAAATGGTAATTTCGATCTTTTAAATTTTGTTCTCAAGGAAAAGTAGCCCACAAACTACAAATAGAAACTTACAGAGCTTGAATTGGTTCTCTCACGCCTTTTCAAAGACGACAAGAGCATTCCAAGAGCGTACTTTTGTTTAACTGTGGCTCAAATGCCTTGCCCCTCTTTTCTGTGGCAATATTGCAACCTAAAATATCACTGCCTGTCTTTTCTCTTCGTAGCTATATTTTTCACGCGCGTCTACATTTGTGCTATAGTACCCGAATAGCACCGCTTCTTCACTTCTTGCTTAAAGGCCGCGTACGTTACCCTATTTATATGTGACAAAGTTGATCGCATGTACCTTTTCACTTCTTATACTCATTCCCTCTTCCCGAAATAGTAAGCAGACAAGGTGCCACTATGTGTGGCAATCGTGAGCTTGCCGATCTCATATTCCCGTTTTGTCCCTGTGTGTTTGTTTATATAATAATAATAATAATAATAATAATAATAATAATAATAATAATAATAATAATAATAATAATAATAATAATAATAATAATAATAATAATAAACAATTGAGCATGACACACGCTTCATATGCTCCACATTGGCTTGCGTTTCTGTCTGCGCTAATTTTTACAGCAGAGAGCCGTGCAAATTCGACTAAGAGAGTTTTCTTTTAGGGGGAGCGGTTTTTGTGCGCGAAACATCTTGGTTCTCTCAACCGTCGCCACGTATTACCTGTGAAATGGGGTGAGCTAGCAGCCTACGTCCTTGGCAGCGCGAAACGCTCACCTCCGGACTGAATGAAGTAGCGGTACAGGCTCACCGCCACCCCATCTTCTTCCCTCACCCCCCACTTTGTTGAGGCGGACTCATCTCGATGACTCACTCCTCTACATGCACAGGAAGATCCGAGAATCCAGCCATTATCCTTCTGAAATTCTTTCGCACATCCGACGCTCGCGTTTTATCGTACTTAGAACTTGAAACATCAACGCTACAACGAATCTTCAGCTGGTGCGGTCTTATTATTGCTATCCTCCCTAAAAGCAATGCTACGTTCCGTTCGTTCAATGCTGCAGCAAGTATGCCTGTAAAGCGTGCTTTCACTGTTAGGCAGTTGTGTGCGCAGAAGAGGCCAACTTTCAAGAAGTGAATCAATCTGCGCAAATTGGTTGCGATACCAATTATATGGACACTCTAGGGGGATTTGTGCCGTTGCCGACATGTCCCGGATGAGTATATATATATATATATATATATATATATATATATATATATATATATATATATATATATATATATATATATATATATATATATATATATATATATATAGCAAGGTACTTGAGATACGACGTACGTTTCAGCACAGTTTATTCCGACGTTTCGGCCGTGGGACCGGCCTTCGTCTGGGATGAATGGAAGCATCCCAGACGAAGATGCTTCAGTTCATCCCAGACGAAGGCCGGTTCCACGGCCGAAACGTCGGAATAAACTGTGCTGAAACGTACGTCGTATCTCAAGTACCTTCCTACAGTCTCAGGGCCTGCGTGATACTTCCTATACTCCTTATATATATATATATATATATATATATATATATATATATATATATATATATATATATATATATATATATAATACGTAGATTATGAAGAGTCTGGCTTCGGTTGCCGTAGAACAAAATAGGAAAAATATATATACGCTTCTAAAAAACTGTTTATTGGTGACGTTTCGATCGGAGACCGATCTTCATCAAGACAAAATTTACCAGGCGCCGATGCACTTTTATATCATCGCCGTGCCGAGAGAAAGAGAGAAAAAAAAGTGAGAAGAAGCGTACATACTGATAAGTGGTCACACGACCACGTGCGCGTACTGCTACATGCGCATAGCACCTGTATTTGGAAAAAAAAAAAAAGAAAAGAAAAGAAAAAAAAATAATAATAAACAAAAACAAAACAAAACAAGAAAAAAAAAAGGTGCAAAAATAAACGAGTGGCCAAAAAAGAGAGAGTGGTCACACGACCATGTGCGCGTATTTCTACATACCTAGACATAAACACGTGTTTTCTAAAAAAAAAAAAGAAGAAGAAAACAGAAAACACGAAGTCGTCGTCGAATTCGACCGCTTCAGCACCAACGGCCGGGGAAAGGAAACCATCTCAACGGCCCCGAGACAGAGAACCAAGGCATTCAAGATCAAGGTCTCTGCCACCCTCCACTGGACGACGGTCAACTCAACCCGAGCACGGCACGTCCACTTCAGCAGGCGCGCCACCTACCACAAAGGACTGCGAGCCATCGGACTCCCCCTCCAGCACACAGGGAACTAGCACCTGCCCCCTCCTCAAAAAGGTACGATCTCCGGAAATACTGTGGCTCTACTAGGCTGTGACAATCCGATCGCTCTAACCCATTGACCACCTCCCCCACAGACGAGGCGCGCGCTATACCCCAGACACCCCATTTCCTTAGGTTAAGGAAAATTGTTGATAAACGTCTACGCCATGACTTGCATGTGCGAAGCCTCAAAATTTATTTACGATATGGTATCGCCCCTCAGGGCATTCGACTATCATTTAAGTCGTCAATGCATGATTTTGACGAAGAAGAAACCCAACAATGTAATCTAATTCTGAAATCTGCTTCACTAAAACTAACCGAACTCGTTGTGGCGCGCTGTGAAAGGGTGCTCGCGTCTCTGAGGGCGGCGGAACGTCAAGCTAGATCTAATACTTTCCTATCCACTATAGAAGTTGCTGAACTAGAACGTTTTGAGAAAAAAGAGGACAGAGGAAACCCTAAAAAATTAAGGAGAAAAAAATGGCAAGGGATAAACTTCCGTACTCCTGCGAGCTCTACATCGGCAATCCAGAAGGCCCTCAACCAGTGGTTGTGTCACAACTTGGTAGCACGCATAAAACCTTTAACGACCAGCCGAGAGGCACTACTAACACACAAAACAACATAGAAGAAAACATAATTAACCTCTCCAACCTTCAACTTAGTAGTCATGAACGAGCAGTAATCTCCCGCGGACTCACATTTTGCCCCACTACTGGCCGATACAATCAGTTCTCCTTATTACAAGACCTCGATAACTTCGCACGGAATCTTCGCCTAGAGGAAACTTTTTCGACAAACCCCAGAGGGAAACCACTACCATAATACCTTCTAGTTCAAGGCAACAGTGGACACCAAGCTCTCAGCGGGAGAGGCATCTAGATACCTACATCGAAGCCGTCCAAAAAGACATACTGCGGGAATATAACACACACAGACCTGCAGTAGCCAAAAACCTCTCAAGAAAGGAGTATGAAGCACTTAAGACACTCAGTGATCGAACAGATATCGTCATAAAACCAGCGGATAAAGGGGGAGGGATTGTAATATTAAATAAATCCGACTATATCCAAGAGGGCACCCGCCAATTAACTAACACCTCTTTCTACAAACCACTTGATAAAGATCCAACACTAGAACATCAAGCAATAATAACCACCGCACTCCATGATCTGGTAGAGCTCGGAGAGTTAGATCCCAAACTTTCTAGGGCGCTTACTGTAGCACGTGCCACACCAGGACGGTTTTATATGCTTCCGAAAATACACAAAAAAGGAAACCCCGGCCGACCAATAATTTCAGGAAGAGGTACCCTCACCGAACCAATATCAAGTTACATAGACTCCTTAATTAAGAACATACCGCCTACACATCCCTCCTACCTACGTGATACCAACCACTTCATTAGGACGATCAAAGATGTAAAAATCTCTGATGGTGCCTTCCTTGTAACTCTTGATGTAACTTCCCTGTACACCAATATTCCGCATAGTGACGGCATCAAAACATTAGTAGAGTCTTATAGTGCGCATAAATTGGATGACTCACCAAACCCAACAGTCATTGAAACCCTTGCTAAGCTGGTACTTCAACTCAACAGCTTCGAGTTTCATAACCAATACTATTTACAAATTAATGGCACTGCTATGGGGACTCGTATGGCACCTAACTACGCAAACATCTTTATGAATGATCTTGAAACTAAGTTTCTATCAACCCAGAAAATTAAGCCGCTTCTTTACAGACGCTTCTTAGATGATATTTTTATTATTTGGACGGATACGCAAGAGAGCTTAATTAATTTTATAGAATCTTTTAACAAAGTCCATCCAGACATAACATTCACCTATGCATACTCAACAACTGAAATAAATTTCCTAGACGTCCACGTAGAGGCAAAAGACGGATCATTAACTACTAACGTTTACAAAAAGCCTACAGACAGGCAGCAATACCTTCATTTCGATAGCTGTCACCCTCGTCACTGCAAGACGTCCATCCCGTACTCGCAGGCCCACCGATTCAAACGAATTTGCTCCCGCCCCGAAGACTTTGAGGCCAACGCAGAGAACTTGCGCAACATACTTGCAAAGCAACATTATCCTCCTTCTATAGTCAACGACGCCATACATAAAGCGGCAAACCTAGATCGCCAGCAGCTACTTCACCAGCAGAAAGAATTAAAACAAGAGGGACGGAAAAACTTAGTTCTAACATTTGGGAGCAACCCCCCCCAACGTAAACAAAATTCTAAAGAAACACTTTAACATCTTACAACAGAGTGAACGGCTATCCAAAATTTTCCCTTCTCCTCCGCGAGTTGTATATAGACGCCCCAAAAACATTAAAGATTATCTTGTTCGTTCAAAAACCGATAAGACACCTATAACTGGATGTCAGCCATGCGGCAAGGCCCGCTGCAAGGTGTGCAAACACATACAGGTAACCAACGTTGCCCAAAGCACACATTCCAATTTCAAATACTCCATTCACTCAAACCTTAACTGCGACAGCTCTAATGTAGTATACCTTCTCGAGTGCGGAATATGCAGTATTCAATACATAGGTCAGACTGACACGGCCTTCCGCACCCGCTTCAATAACCATCGTTCACATGCTCATTCGCTTCCGGATCTGCCTCTGTCTCGGCATATAAACTCCGAAAACCACCCGTTTGATTCCATCAAGGTCACACTCTTACAAAGCGGTTTCTCCAGTACAAGGGAGCGTGAGCAGCGCGAATCATACATGATTTATAAATTTGATACATTAAAGGCTGGTCTAAATATCACTCCGGGTACACTGTCTTCAATCCGCGCTCTGGAAGATTCAGGATAATAATGATCCTAACCAAACTTCTTTCCTTTTTTTTTTTTTATTAGTATTTTTTTCGCATATCACTCGGAACACGTTGTCGGGCATGCAAGGTCTGCACGCGCATTCGGAGAAGGGGGGGGGCAACTTTCGAATAATTCCCCTCTACAATGAAATCCCTCCTCAGACAACCGAGTGAATGACATTTTCGAACCCCATGTCAAAAATGTGAAAAACACTCTCCATTTTCTTCTCAATTATTCTTGAACCACAGACCGGAGATCGTAGGAACGTAGACCCCCTCACTAGGCTTCAGGAGCAGCTAAGGAGGGGCAGGGGAGAATAGGTGGGACGTGACAATGGACGAAAGGAATGTACTGTGTTGTTGTGTTCAAGCTCCGGGAAGAGATGAGCCTGCGTAGTGAACCTTCACAATTTACCACTGGAATGTGCTTAACGTGCCCACCTGGACCATCGATGTATATCTACATATTTTTGGTTTGTTCACTTTTTTCTTGAAACATGCTTCTTCGTATATCTTGGTATGTGCCGGGGGGCACCACAGGAATGTACTTAACATGTCCACTTCGTGTTTTCTGTTTTCTTCTTTTTTTTTTTTTTTTTTTTTTTAGAAAACACGTGTTTATGTCTAGGTATGTAGAAATACGCGCACATGGTCGTGTGACCACTCTCTCTTTTTTGGCCACTCGTTTATTTTTGCACCTTTTTTTTTCTTGTTTTGTTTTGTTTTTGTTTATTATTTTTTTTTTCTTTTCTTTTTTTTTTTTTCCAAATACAGGTGCTATGCGCATGTAGCAGTACGCGCACGTGGTCGTGTGACCACTTATCAGTATGTACGCTTCTTCTCACTTTTTTTTCTCTCTTGGCACGGCGATGATATAAAAGTGCATCGGCGCCTGGTAAATTTTGTCTTGATGAAGATCGGTCTCCGATCGAAACGTCACCAATAAACAGTTTTTTAGAAGCGTATAAGCGTATATATATTTTTTCTATATATATATATATATATATATATATATATATATATATATATATTGTAAGGATGACAGCGCCGCTGGGGCGCAAGCGCGTGCTAGGCTAGACTGGGAAAACGACGATAACGAAGTCAGAATAGAAGAGCTGGCCCAGGAATGGGTGCGGTGTCTGTCTCGTTCATTACAATGGCGCAGCCGTCGGAAACTAAGCCTTAAGGCAGAAACCGCCCGTGCTCGTCCGCCTTCGGCCTTGCGGAGCCGCCAGTCCAGGAACGCCGCCCTTGCTTCCTAGGGCATGGAAACCGCAAGCTTGCCGCCGCAGGAAGCACAGTTTGGCAGGGACGGCGTCCAAGCCTCCTCGTCACCCGCTTACCTGTCGGCGCTACAAGCACCGCCCGGGGAAGGCGTCCAGGCCTCCTCGGCGACTCGAGGGTACTCTCACAGCGCTTCCATTCATCGTGTACACCACGCTTCTGTGATTCGTGACACCGCCGCGCTGATTGCTGCGACGACAACATATTCCGCTGCCGCCGTCAATGGTTCTCCAGGCGGCTCACCCGACGATGCTGCGAGGATCATCCGCGAAGCCCCACGCTTGTCTCAACAACTTCAGAGCTTGGCGCCTTCGAACTGCGGGGTCTCAACCACCGCCGTGAGTACCGGGGACCCCGTATCCTCCGCGGCCGTCGCCCCTTGCTCCTCAAGCTCCTCGCGCGTCCTACCCATGGACGTCATGCGGGCGACATCCTTGCTAGCCCAGGAGCTAGACCGTTTCACCGTCAGAACTACCGGATCCTTGCACTCCACATTGCCATCTACGGTTGCATCAGAACTACCGGAGTTCCGAGGATTCCAGGACGATGCCGTCCTGTGGATAGAAACGCTGAACGCTCTCGGCAACCACTATGCCTGGCCGGACCATCGGAAATGGCTGGTGGCCACTGACCGCCTTCGCGATGCTGCCAAAGCCTGGCACAACTACGAAGGTGTGCAACAAAAATCCTGGCCTGAATGGTCTGCCAGGTTGACTTATGTATTTCGCCCGCTTTTCCATGCATCCGACCCTATTCCTGCCGACCGAGGCTCTATCACGGATGGGAGCTCTGCGACACATCACCACGATGGTGCAGCTTGGGTGCCCACCAACCTGCCCTCCTTCGGAGATAAAGCTCACCACCACCGCAGAACGGCCTGTGTTGGCACTATTCATCCGACTCAGAAAATAGGCCCCCAATTTCACCTTTGCTACAGGTGCACGTGCAGATGCCAGCTCCTACCGTGCCTGACACGCCACCAGAATTGGGAGAGCCTAGCGCAACCATAAAAGCTCTCGCAGACCCACCAGAGCCCCTTCTACAGATTCGACAGCAGTCATTAGCATTCGACCACCTTCCACCGAGCGAGAAGGGTCTCCCGGACAAGCCCAAGCAACTGCCTCTTGATATACCATCAACACCTGCGAAGCTTGCGACAGACTCCTCAGATAGACCGGGTCTCCCGGACAAGCCCAAGGAACTGTCTCTTGATGTACCATCAACGCCTGCGATAGACTCCTCAGCCAGGCCACCCGGTATGCCGCCCGGACACCTCCGGAGGTTCCGGACGATGAAGAAGAAGAGCAGAATGAGCGATGAGCCTCCTGATACTGACGTGAAGGTTGTATCTGCTCATTTTGCTGACGAAGGTTGTGATCGTCACCCCGGAGTTGACAATAGTGCAGATGTGGCCGACTTCCTCAAAGAAGCGGAAAAGAAGCGTGGAGAAACTACGCCACCCGTTGTGCTTCCTCGGATGTTATTCCGGCAACCTTATTCGAGCATGCCGCGTCCACCGTTTACTCCGAGACACGGCAGAAGTCGACTGCCAGATGCATGGTTGGCAGCTGCCCACAGAAAGTCGCTTCGTGACCAAGACCGACCTCCGTGGTGCAGCCAGTCTCGCCCTCCAGATACACTTCTGGCTGATACCCGGACAAAATCGCAGCGTGGCCGAGACCTGCGGCCACAACGAGGTAGTCAATGTCGGCCGCCTGAGTTTTCAGCGCTTCTGCAAGAGACGTCGTGGCGTGCGAAAGAACGACCACCCAGGCACAGCCAGTACCGCCCGCCAGATACATTCCGGCAGCTCGTCATGCTACGTCGCAGTCATGGCCGAGTGTAAGGATGACAGCGCCGCTGGGGCGCAGGCGCGTGCTAGGCTAGACTGGGAAAACGACGATAACGAAGTCAGAATAGAACAGCTGGCCCAGGAACGGGTGCGGTGTCTGTCTCGTTCATTACAATATATATATATATATATATTGTGGGAACCACGCCCATCGCCAGTCAGCTATCAAGGTGACACGTGCTGCGCAATGGCGATGCGCGTGGCCCACTTGCTTGCCTCAAAAAGGAGCCGCTGACGCGCAGCCAGGGGGAGTCGGCGAAGGACGCGCAGCAAGTGCGGTCAGCACAGTGCGCGTGGTTGTTGTATGTGCCCCGTCGAGGAGAGGGCTAGTGCGTGATTGTCGTGTACCCATGAGTTGGTGGTATTCCGTGTAACTTTAACGTTGAGTTATTTTAATAAATGTTTTCATTTGTTCAGTGAACCAGCGGCTTCATTGATTCTCGGAGCAGACAGCTCGAACCCCCTTCAATATATATATATATATATATATATATATATATATATATATATATATATATGTATATATATATATATATATATATAAGAAATTCCGAAGCACCCGACCAGGGGATTCAAGCCAGCTACCCCTCAGCGTCGAGCTGCGCTAGACAACTTAACCACGCACAATGCTTGCGCCGGCGTTACAATGGCGAGCTATTTAAATACACCATTTACCACTACCTGTACGCAGCTCTGGCAGGAGCTTGATCGTGTTTCCTATCACGCAACGCTCCTCCACTTTCTGTCAATTTGAAAACTACCCTTGAGACGCGCACAGAAAGGTGGCCCCCTTCTGTACCCACTTGTAATGTGGAAAGAAAAAAAATTGAATGGTACCCTGTAAATTTCAAAGTGGGTTCGGCGAAAGCCTGTGAGCATTCAACTGACCATGCCATGTCTTTTTTTTGTTTTTTTCTTTCTTGTTGTTTATATTTCTTCACTTGTTTATTGTGTTTTTTTTCTTTTCTTTTTTTTTGTTTTTTTACACTCTCTCAGCAATCAAGTGGTTGCTGAGAGAGTGTGTGGGGGAGAGGCCGGCCACAGCTGGCACCGTTCCAGGGCATGGATGGAGGTACGGAGGGACGGACGGACGCGAGTATGAGACATTAAACGTTTTAGCCTTAAAATAACACCCGGCGCACTTTGCATCAGATGCCACCATGTGGCAGGTAACGCAGAAAGAATTATCTATGAGCGGCGGATTCTGCATTGTCGACATTAGCACGCGTTGTTCAAATACAAAGGCGTAACAACGGTGACAGTTGTAAGTTCACGCTTGTCCTGTTATATATGTGTGTGTTTTTAGCCTGCTTTTTTTGCTTCAGCTGTGCGCTGCAAGTATCGAACTGCTTGTCGTTCTTCGTGTGACATTCCAATTTCTTGCTATTGCATTCATTGCTTCGCCCTAGCGGCGAAACTGTGATTTTTCGGGAGTGTGAGAGATGATTACCTGCCAGTACGGGATTTAAATATTAACTGGCAGTGGAGAGACTGTAATAGATTGACTGATTACTCGAGGTCGTTGAGAAAGGCCAGTCTCAGTCTAACAGACACGGCGTCAATAGTTCGCAATAAGTGATCGCGCTTCACGCTAAGAGAACGACCCTCTAATGAATCAATAAGCGTATGGTCATTCCCCATACGCTTGTTGTATAAAGTGGGGAAGTCGCACTTCATAAACATAAAAAAACGAGGTTCACCAGAAAGGCACTGCATCAATTGCGATACCAATGTATCAGGCAACTGCAGAAACTAAGAATTGTGGTTTAAGTAGCTGCGTATGTTCTAGTCGAGATTGGTTTAGTCATAAAATAGCAAGCATGCCGCCAAGTGCCCACAGCTAAGCAAGAAAAGATCTAACTTAATGACCGCGAATACTCACTCTCACAGTGCTGTTTTGATGAACATACCAGAGGTCAGGAAAGAAACAGTCAGCGTTTCTTTTGCCCTGCCTTGAGTAGAGTCTGGGAAACATTGGCATAACACCACTCCCAACACATAGTGCACGGGAAGACAGCGCACGCTAAGCGAACAGCCATCTCTCCTTGGTCAACTTTTCCACCGCACCGCTCGTAAATTACCTGCAAGGTGGGTCGTGTGAGCATGGACACTTTCCAGAGTCACTGTATCACAAAACATTATTACTCATTTGAACTGTTTTCGAAACCTTCCTTGATGATCTGACGATGACCACGCTGCTATCAAAAATGAATATTACAGTCAATGAGCCCGTATATTCGGGGGGACTGAAGGTGGTTGTTGGATCAAAGAGAGAAGTTTAGAGGAAAAACGATGGTCGCTGATGCCCTTCTGGCATCTCTGACGTTTCGGTTGACACCGTTCTTGTTTTAACCATAGCCATAAACACTAGTTTTTTACCCTACCGTTACAGAGTACGTGTCGTTAGGAAGCACGCGTTTTTGAGCGATTAACATCGGAAACACATCTTAGCGGACTCACGGCAGCAGGCTAGAATGCTATCAAGGCATTCATAAAACTACATTGCTCTCGTTAGTTTTAGGCATTATGTAGATAAAGAAATAGTCTGGTCACCCAGCGTGTACACTCGGTGCGAGAGGCTCTTGATGTTGAAACTTGTGTTGCTAGCGTTGTACCGCAAAAAGAAATCTCACTTTTTGCCTTTATAAGTGCAGGATGTTTTTTTTAAGCCAACTGCTGTAAGCGAATGATTATATATCACAACGGCTTAAGTGATTCTCCAAGTTTATAATGCACCGTTATTACAAAGGCTGTAAATTCCTGTACTAAAGGTAACGATCTTTACAATCAATCTGTAACGCACTTTGGCGTACCCAAAAGGTTAATAAGACTAGCCGAAGATAGCATAAACCGTATTGGAAACAAGGTGTGTGACCGGGCTAGTTGGTATTCCTGAGCGCCGTGGACAGCGCGTAAAACACACGAGAACAGCGCTAGTCCTCGTCGGTTCCTTGTTCTTGGGTGTTTCACGCGCTATTCACGTCGCTGTGGCTTATTGGAAACCCTGAATGATCCATATTGCCATAGGCCTTGAAAAAGCAATAACTAAAATAGACATTTTAGTGCTCAATTTAGAGACGAGAGTGCACATGGGCTTACAGCGTGGAAACTTTACAGTTTCCGCCGAGCGTCTCGTTAAAACTTGTGTCTGCATGCAGGAAGTGTAAAAAAAATGCCGCAGTAAAAAAAACCATGAATGTTGGGGATAATTTCGGGTTGGTGCTAATATTCGGGATACACGTACCCCTATTTATTTCCTTTTAGTATCGACAACTTTCACACGTTCGATAAGTAAACTTTGTGACAGTTCGCCAATTGCATATGCTTTTGGAATGATTTCTTGAAGTCCGTTTACCGTGAACAATTTTGATGTGTTTATGACACCACTGAAAGAAACTAGAAACAGAGCTGGTAATTCTGTACGAACGCACTTCTCGCGGTCTCTAACGCCAAACTTTAAACGATTCCAACTTTTGAGTACGCCTTTCCTGCACACTTTCTTCCTTTCTGTTTGTTATACCAGGATTTATTTAAGATCTTCTCTGCCATTTCTTTATTTCTCTGCAAAGTGAAGACTTACGCTAGCCTCGACGAGTCCATTTGAGGACGGCAGTTTTTCGCGCTTTCTAATTGAAAAGTCTGGGGGCTTTTTGGAAGTCTTCTTCGCAGGTTAAACTTACCTTGCTTTTATTTTTATGCACGTCTCGGTAGTGCCTATCTTTCCAGCTGTTGTAGGTTCTCGCTGTTCATCTCTCCTGTTTGTATTTTCACCAGGCCACCAAAACGAGTGACATCTGCAATGATTGAGCAATGATTGAACTCTAGTCATCCATTGTTCCATGTTTCTGTAGATAAAGAACAGGAACAAAAAAGCACAAAAAATCGTAAGCATACATATATAATTTTCTCCACTGACAGCTATCGATGGCGTTTGAGGTTTTTATTCTTTTTATCTTTGGGTGACTTGCACTTTGTTGCAGCACCCAAGCTGTTTCGCCATTGAGAGATGTGAAGAACAATGTCGACCGGATCTCCCATAGTGCACATTTTACTAATGAATGACACTGGCTGTGAAGTTCATACATTAATAAACAAAAGGTGCTGTGGTCACAAAGCCTCCATCCTAATTATTGATCAAACTGTCATTACCGGAAGCATGCTGGAAAAATATTCACCGCTCAGCTCCTTTCGCATTCACGATAAATTATGTGTGGCAGGAGGGCTTCAGTAAAAAAAGAAAGTGGAACTGTGTATGCTTTTCTTTCAAACTGCTCTTACACCTAGGCCCTCTTTTATTTTTTATATTATTCCTCCAAATATGAAACAATGCGTAAACTTTACTCCAGCAAAATTCTTTGTGTCAACGCGGCAGATTCTTCGACACGCGTCTTTTGTCGTCACTCGAACACCTTTTGTTCGGGTGCCATAACAAATTCCTGCCGTCCTTTTTTGGGGTCGCCTTATGCCTCAAAGTTCTAGAGCAACAATAAACAAAAAGTCCAAGCCATGGCTCACTATTCAGTAAAAGCAGCAGATGGCTTTGTGATGTTCTACCCAGCCGCTAGGTAATATATCTGCCGTATAAAGGAAGGCAGTTTTGGGGTAACTGCTACCTTTCTTTAACGTAGCTTTCATAAAATTTAAAAGCGCAGGGGATAGGACATTATTTCAAGAGGAAAAGAAATCTGTCTTTTTTTGTCGTCACTTGATCAAGATCTCATATTTTATGTACAGTGATGCAATAAAGAGGCCGAAGCAAAGAAAACGAAACTGATATATAGAAGTACCTCAAGCTGATAACCTTTCCAAAATGTCGCGGACTTTTTCCCCACCGAATTAACTACGTGGTGATCCAACAAGTGAACTGCCGCCAAACTAACACGAGAATATGAGCATTCCGGTGGTAACTCTCACAGTAATGTGGACAGTTTCGTATTATGTACTGTTTGCTAATCAGCATCATGGTGAAACAAATTAAAAGCGCGTGGTGGTATTATTATGATGTTTCTACAAGATTGCTTTCGTTTTGATGGGGAGAATTAAAATGACACCAAGAGCTAACAGAAATCAAGCCTAAGAGGCAGGAGTACTATGCGTAGAAGTTGAAAGAATGATACGTTATTGGGTAGCCTAAATATTTAAACTATACTACGTACGTTTTTCTACCAAGAAAACAGACTGAATGAAAGAGAGATCGCTTGATGCTCCCCGGCTCCCAATTCAGTGTTCTGTTAAGACGCAATGTCTAAACAGCTCATCTTTGCCGTAGCTTCAATTTCTAAATCTATGGTCTTGTACGAGCGTATCATACGCGCATTAGTGATTTATTTTTATATTATTTCCATGCAAACGTGTCCCCGTTCACAGTTCCCTCCACGTTGAGATTTTCAGACGTGTTATTTTAGGGAAACCAATATGATGGTGGAGTATTAATAATATACAGCTCCTTGAAAATGGCAATTCGAGCTCCTCGCGCGAAATAACTTCTCTATCGGGCATGTCCCACCTCCTTCCTAATTACGATATACGCCGGCTTACCCCCTTCCCCAGCACAGGGTAGCCAGCCAGTCTGAGAACTGGCTAACCTCCCTGTCCTTCCTTTTCTCCTCTTCCTCCTCCTCCTCAAGACACAGAAACATGTCTGAATTGTAATATCGATCCCCAGTGTGCAGGCAAACTGATGATGCCTAGTTTGTACCATCATTAGTGACACCCCAAGTCACTATACACTGGCTGCTTCATCTTTTTACCGAAGCTATTCTCCGCTGCTTTAGGAACGAGCAGAAAAGCATGTGGCGTGAACCTTCATGTTGAAATCGAGTTTCACCTGAATGCCCGCAAAGTTGGAACGCATTCAGGCGTCGAATTCCTTTTTGTTCCTATTACAATGGTAGAGAACACCATTGGCACGGAAAATTATTTTCCTTTTCCCGAGGAAAAGTCGTCGCATTACAGGAAGAGGGCAGTACTCATCCGAAAAGCTTCGAAAGAGGCTGACTGAATCGTCTAAAAATGACGCTCGTCTATCTCAGGCTGGATAGCGGTTGAGAAACTCCACCCATTTTGCTCTTCCCGAATAATATTCTATAGAAGTGTATCTGAGACTAGAAATTCGTGATTTGACAAGTTCTTTGTTCGTGCAGCGTCGAATAACTTTGGACATGTGTCGAATCACCTGACGTAAACAGGAGGTGACAGTTGCGTCCATATGTGTCTGCAGCACTTGAGTTATCCGGGAATGCAGTAGGAAGTGCTGCATATTCCGCCACAAAAAGACGTCATTATAATTCGCCAATGAAGCAGTTTCGTTTGTTCCGTCGTAGCGTATTTTCTATTCGAAAGACTGCCTTTTAGCGTGACATCAGTAAATAACAAAAGCTTCTTGTTTTTGAAGGCCAAAGCCGCAAGGACAATTTCTACTTCCTGAAGGATGGTCATAACCCTGGAAGTGAAGCCATCTCATCTGCGAAATCAAAGAGGCGAAGTATACGGGCCATTCAAGCTGGATCGGGATAGATAGATAGATAGATAGATAGATAGATAGATAGATAGATAGATAGATAGATAGATAGATAGATAGATAGATAGATAGATAGATAGATAGATAGATAGATAGATAGATAGATAGATAGATAGATAGATAGATAGATAGATAGATAGATAGATAGATAGATAGATAGATAGATAGATAGATAGATAGATAGATAGATAGATAGATAGATAGATAGATAGATAGATAGATAGATAGATAGATAGATAGATAGATAGATAGATAGATAGATAGATAGATAGATAGATAGATAGATAGATGTGTGTGTGTGTGTGTGTGTGTGTGTGTGTGTGTGTGTGTGTGTGTGTGTGTGTGTGTTTGTGTGTGTGACCGAAGGTAATATAACA
>JALIZH010021348.1:0-38272 GCA_030522465.1 Rhipicephalus appendiculatus | reverse complement strand
GTGCGCATAGCGCATTTCAAATGTAACAGGAATGAAAAACTTATGTTCCTCGAAGGTCGGTATACCCATTCTTATATTTAAAGAAAACATTCTTAATATTGCAAAAATCGCGTGTAATGTTGATTTTCTCTTTACGATAGACATTGCGATGCACGGGAAATAACTTCTTTTTGTGTGTTGAAAGCTATCATACATATATATTTTGAAGGTTTCCTGGCACTTGTGAACCCTTTACATGTGTTATTCTACATAAGCTGTTTTATGGCGCTCCTTCGACATTTATTGGATGAGCCGGGCCAAATCGAATATTGCTAATTTTTAGTCCGAGTACGTCTGGTTGAGAAAAAGTTAGGCGAGTCTGTGAGTCCGCGAGTGAGTCCGCTTCAGGAGAATTTTGGTGAGTCTGAGTCCGACTGAGTCCGGCTGACAAATATTTTGGTGAGTGAGTCCGGCTGAGTTATATTTTCGTTACATTTTCATGTGTCTGAGTCTGAGTGAGTCGGGCAGAGTAATATTTTCGTGAGTCTGAGTCCGAGTGAGTCCGGCTGAGTTATATTTTGGTGAGTCTGAGTCCGAGTGAGTCCGCTTGAGGAAAATTTTGGTGAGTCTGAGTCCGAGTGAGTCAGGTCGACGAAAATATTCATGAGTCTGAGTCCGAGTGAGTCCATTTGAGGAAATGTTTAGTGAGTCTGAGTCCGAGTGAGTCTGGATGACGAAAACACCGGTGAATCTGAGTCCGAGTGAGTTTGGTTGAAGAGAAATTTCGTGAGTCTGAGTCCGAGTGAGTCTGCTTCAGCAAAATTTTGCTGAGTCTGAGTCCGAGTGAGTCCTAAGCGAAAAATATATTTATTGAGTGAGTCTGAGTGAGCTCCATTTATTTTGCCGACCTATGTTGGGGTTGTCTGGGCGTTCTCGTGGGCGCACCGGGCAGCATCATCAGCGAGGTCGTTGCCGACAATGCCACAATGTCCCGGCAACCATTGGAACACAATGTCATGTCCCTTGGATAAAACCTGGTGTAGGACTTCTCTCATTTCATTTACTAGCTGCTCATGCACCCTTCATCGTAACGTTGATTGCAAACTCTGAAGGGATGTTTTAGAGTCGCAGAAGACAGCCCATTTTTGAGGCTGCGCTTCCGCGATATAAAGGATAGCAGCACGTAAGGCGGCAAGCTCCACTGCTGTTGATGTCGTCCTGTGAGACGCCTTGAACTTCAGTTTGGCAGCGGTGCGTGCGGTCTTCACAACACTTACCAAAACAATTTTTGCACAGGTGCACAATCCTTCGGCGCGATCCGTCGGTTCTACGTGGGTGTAACTGCGCAAGGAAGGCTCCGACAAGGTCAAGCGGCGCCAGCGTCGGCAAACCCTGCACTGCTGTTGCCAGGATCAGCTGTGTCCGCCTACGCCCCCTGCGCCTGCGCTGTGGCCCACAAAGATACCCGACGCGGCCTACATATACGAACTGCCCTACGTATCCTGCTCAGTTTGGCAGCGGTGCGTGCGGTCTTCACAACACTTACCAAAACAATTTTTGCACAGGTGAGACTCGTGTTACCTGTTTGAATTGTATTACTATTACTGCGTGCACTGCTGCCAAACAAGAGTGCCAGTGTTCCTGAGAATTGCCATGACGAGCGGGAAGGACCTGAGTAAAGCATTCGAGGATTTCAAGCGCGAAATCCGTGCTGAACTTCGGTCCTTCAAGCAGAGTGTTGAACATTGTAGCGAAACCTGTGACAGTGTCAATGCGCTCTCCTCAGAAATAAAGGCTCTGCGTGAAGAGCTGGTCACAACGCGAAAGACCAACGAAAGACTTGCAGCAGAAAATAAGGAACTTCAGATGAAAATTGAAGAAATAGAACTGTATTCAAGGGCGAATAATCTCGAAATCAAAGGCGTACCTGATGAGGGTGAGCCTTTTGATACTGTCCAGAAGATTTGTGTGGCGATGGGAGAACGGTTGGCTCGTGATGATATTGACATTTGCCACAGAGTGGGAACAAATAAGCCAGGTGTGAAAAACATTGTAGTGCGTTTCATCCGACGAGACAAGCGAAATGTTGTTCTGGCTAAAGCAAGAAAGGCACGTATGACTACGGCGACACTTGGTTTTGGTTCAAGTGGTCCTGTTTATGTCAACGAACACTTGACAAGGCAGGCTAAGCAGTTACTAGGAGCGGCAAACGCAAAAAAGAGGGAAGTTGGATGGAGGTTCGTTTGGACGCACGGTGGGAGAATTTTCGCAAGGAAATCTGAAACATCTGAAATGTTAAAGATTGCCTGCCGAGAAGACCTGGATAAAATGCTGCGTTGAGGGTTTCACTGTCACTTTTGTCTTTAGTGTATGATCTGGCTAAGCTATGGCTGACGCGGCAGATTGCAAGTACTACGACATTGATGGCTTCAACGCAAGAGTTAGGGGTCACCAGCTACCTTCAGTGCATTCCACTTAAACGCTCGTAGCATTAAAAATAAAATAAATAGCCTGTGTCTCTGTTTAGATAGCTTATCGGTAAAATTTGATGCCATACTTTTGACAGAATCCTGGCTTTCTTCGAGCGATAACCCACCAAAAATACCAGGGTACAATTATTATGGAATTGTGCGGTCCGTAAAACGCGGAGGAGGTATAGCGCTGTTCATCAAAAATTCTATTGTGTGTGATGTTGTTAATGAACTTACGTGTATTACGCCCAGTGTTGAGTGTCCCGTAGTAAGACTTAAGGATGTCGTTATTGCAGCAGTCTACAGACCTCCATAAGTCCGAATTTTTTGAGTTTTTGGAAACTTTGCTGCCAAGTCTTCACTCAATGCACGCACCCTTTTTAGTAATGGGCGATGTGAACATAAATATGCTCAGCGATGACGCATCCAGCGATCATTTTGAATCCGTCCTTCGTACTTTTGCCTGCACAAATTTAATCACGATGCCTACTCGTATTACTGAAAATAGCGCAACGCTTCTTGATATCTGTATCACTAGCGCACCTTCCAACCAGTGCTCATCAGGTGTTTTCACCCTCGATATCAGTGACCATCTCCCGATTTTCGCGTTGATAAGACTAGCCCCCCCAAAAGCAGGCAAACATTGCAAACTCGAGTTATCGTGATATCAACCCCGTTACACTGAAGAATTTTTACTCCGATGTAGAAACGATAATATGGGAAAGCGTGTACGCCGAAAGCAATCCCGACCACGCGTATCGTCTTTTTCTAAAGAAAATTGTAGCTAGCTACGAAAACCACTTTCCCCTGGTGCGCAGTACGAGACAAAGCAAAAGGTTACGTAAGCCTTGGATTACGAACAGCCTGCACAAAAAAATAAAAACAAAAAAAACAAAATGTACCATCGCTTCGTTTTATCACGTGATGCTGTCTTGTTTGCAGAATTCAAATCGTACCGCAATAAACTAAACGCTGACTTAAAGAAAGCAAAACTTTCCTACTATCAATCTCTGTTTGCTATAATATACAACAATCCGAGAAAGCTATGGCAGGAAATAAACAATTTATCAAACAGCTGTAAAGTAAAGTGCCCAATTAACATTGCAGCTTTTGCTCAAGACAAGACGGATGTAGAAGCCCTAACAGAAATGAACGAGTTTTTTTTCCAATGTCGGTGACTACGTGCCTCCGGTCCGCCACAGTGGTTACACAAACGCGCTGGCGTTGACTCGTTCAGCACTAGCAAATTCAATTACTCTCTCTCCGGTTACTGAACAAGAAGTCACGAATTTTATTCGTAGAATTAGAAATAATGTCGCTGCTGGCTTGGATGGCTTGAGCGCCGTCCCTATTAAACACGTTGCTTCTATCATAGCCCTTCCGTTAACATATATAATCAATCAAATGCTAGAAACAGGTATATTTCCCTCTGATCTTAAAGTGGCACGAGTAATCCCCGTATACAAAGGTGGAGCTGTTAGTGAAATAGCAAACTACCGGCCGATTTTCGTGCTGCCCATCTTGTCCAAAGTATTCGAGAATGTCATCAATGCACGGCTCGTAAACTTTTTAACTAAATACCACGTAGTTAATGATTCACAGTACAGCTTCCAGAAAGGGAAATCTACCGAAATGGCGTTATTGCGAATTAAAAATGAAATTCTGAGCAACATAGAAAACAAACTTCTTACTGTTGGCCTATTTATCGATTTAAGGAAAGCATTTGACTGTGTGAATCACGATATTCTACTGTCCAAACTGCATGACTATGGTGTTCGCGGCATTGCCCTTGAACTCGTGAAAAGTTATCTCTGTAACAGGAAGCAGTGTGTGAAGATCGGTGAACTGGCGTCTCCAACTACTATTGTAAAATACGGGGTGCCCCAGGGCTCCATTCTAGGACCGTTGTTTTTCATACTTTACATCAATGATTTATGTGATGTGCCCGACTCACCGAAACTGGTCATGTATGCTGACCACACCAACATATTCTTTTCCGCACCAACTTTAAGTAACGTAAACACTACAATAAATAATTACTTAATTAAACTTGAACAATGGCTGGACTCCAACAGATTAAGTTTAAATATTACGAAAACTAAATATATTATATTTAAACCGTTCAACAAAAAATGTGACTGCGAACTCACTCTTAATTTTCAAGGAACGGTCCTTCAGCGCGTTTCATCAGAAAAGTTCCTAGGTGTTTGGTTCAACGACACCATGTCTTGGAACACGCATGTTAACAAGCTAACAATTGAATTAGGCAAAACAGTTGGATGCCTCTACAAACTTAGAGAATTAATTCCACTAGGTCTAAAAAGTGCGATATATTATGCAAATTTTTACTCACGTCTTTCATACTGTACCCTAGTCTGGGGTACAACAACAACCACCAACTTTAATAAACTAGAACAGCTGCAAAAGAAGGTGTTAAGAATTTTTGAAAATTTTACCGGGCACCCAGGCCTACTACCCACTGCTCCCCTATTCATTAAACATAGTATGCTAAAAGCTTCCAAGTTACACG
This sequence comes from Rhipicephalus appendiculatus, assembly GCA_030522465.1. Classification (NCBI taxonomy): domain Eukaryota; kingdom Metazoa; phylum Arthropoda; class Arachnida; order Ixodida; family Ixodidae; genus Rhipicephalus; species Rhipicephalus appendiculatus. The sequence goes on along the minus strand of JALIZH010021348.1, from coordinate 33,292 downwards.
AATATAAACTCTCCCTTTATATGCATAAAAACAAGCTTCCAAAACACGAAGAACACACTCGTCATGACTACAGCATACGTAACAGGCAAGCACCAGTACCCCATACACGCACAAACTACGGTAGAGCTAGACTAGAGTATTGCATACCAACTCTTTACAATTCCTTAAAAACCCATATAAATTTCAGTGCCCCTTTCAGTGCGTTCAAATCAGATGTGCGTGATTACTTGATGAAGATGTATTTTTTTTCATGTTGTGTGCATCATGTTGTATCAGCGCTCCGATGTTCCTTGTATGTGACTTTTAGATTTTCTTCGTATTATGCTGTTTGTTTTTGTTGACAGTGTTTACAACTGTGTAGAATCCGCTGCATGCGCTGCCCTCTGTAGGCCCCCAGGTCCCGTCAAGCTGTTTGCACAGCTTTTTGCCTGGGGGACCCCCAACAAATCTTTGGAAATAAAGTGGATTCTGATTCTGATAGTCACTTGGCACGCCGGGATAACAACAGCAGCTGTGGAGCTGTCAGCCGAGACCGATCCATTGGTGCAAATGTGGGTCATTTGGCCATATTCCTCGTTGAGTAGCGACAATGTCGCCTGTCGTAGGACCACTGTTGAATGACGGCTCTTGTTGGTGATTCCCGGAATAGTGAGGCGCACGTGTGGTTGTTGTAGGCACCACGGAGGCGACAGTGGTCTTGCTGCTGGAGTGAAGCCCGACGGAAGGCTTAAGAGAGATATGCATTGAAACCATAGTCTAAAGAGCTATTTATACGTTAACGGACTCATGAGTCGACTCACTCACGCTCACTCACTCACGTGAAGCCGTGAGTCTGAGTGAGTCCGGCTGAATAATATGTTGATGAGTTTGAGTCCGAGTGAGTCCGGTTCAGAAAAAAGCTTAGTGAGTCCGAGTCGGATGGAGTCCGGTTGAAGAAAATTTTAATGAGTGAGTCCGAGTGAGCCTGTAGAGCAAAATATATTTCTTGAGTGAGCTTCAGTGCGCTGCAATATTTTTGCCGACCTATGCTTGCGGAGCAACACGAATGTGCGGAAGCCCTGCCTCCGTAGCCTCCGCTCCAATGTAAAGATAAGCTGTCGCCGAGTATAGTAGACACCGTCAAAATCTTCTACGTCAACGTATTTGGTGCGGGAATCTCAAGGTGGCGTCTCTACCTGCATTTTCTTTTCACGCGTTTGCTCGCTTACCAAACGTCGTCTCGCGGTAAGAGTGGCGTTTTCGGGATTGTTGAATTGTGCTTTACTAATAAGCGAAAAATCGTTTTTCTCTTTAGTGTCCCTTTAAGGGACCCCTAAACCACCCAGATGTCGAAGTTCAGTTGTGGTATTGCCGTTAGGTACGGGTCTACTAATAACACATTGCCATGAGTTACAGTTACTCAGGAGTTACACGTATTTGACGATCCAAAAGATGTCTCGCTAGTTTCACTCTTTCTTTCACTGACTTCGTTCGTTGGCTTGTCTCTTCCTCACCATGCGAGGAGAAAGATATCCTGGCCAGACAAGCCAACCAGGAAACCTCCTAAGAGTGTAACAGTTGGGAGTATTCGCAACCAACTGGACAACAACACATGGGTGGCCTTCAATAGTGCCATTTGATGGCAGGCAGCCTTCACCAAGGTTTAGTAAGGTTGAATGTCTGGCGAATTGGTGACAGGGAATCTGAAAATGTGAAGCAGTGCAGAGAAAAAAAAGACACGAAGGGATTAATATGATTCAACGGGAGAAGCCCTGCACTTGCCATTAGTTTATTCCTTTAGAAAAAAATATATATATATTGTACCGGAGCACATCGGTGCGAGCTCTGTGCCAGCGAGAGAGAAGACGTTGACGTTCGTGTAGTTCGTGCTTGCCGTGTTTCTGCCTGAACCATCTTCTTTGACTGGCACGCCCCCGCCTGTCATGTGCTCTGGTTTTTTCCGTCTGCGCGACCCTCCAGTCTACAGCGGCACTGAAGATCGTGATGTCGAGGACTGGCTGGCAGACTACGAACGTGCCAGCGCGATTAACAAGTGGGATGACCCTGCGAGGCTGACTCACGTCATCTTCTACCTCACAGATTTGGCCAACTATGGTTCGCCAACCACAAAGCCGATATCCCCACCTGGTCGGTTTTTAAAGAGACTGTGACTTCGTTTTTCGGTCGCCCAGCTATGCGCAAACTGCGCGCTGAACACGGCCTGCGTGAACGATGTCAACAAATTGGTAAGAGCTTCACGAGCTACACTGAAGATGTGATCGGTCTCTGTCGGCGAGTGGATGGGAATATGAAGGAGGCTGACAGACTAAAGCATATAATGAAAGGCATTGACGACGACGCTTTTCATATGCTTGTGGCTAAGAACCCACAGACAGTAATCGAAGTGATTCAGCTCTGCCAAAGTTTTGACGAGCTGCGCAAGCAGCGAATTTCTACACGTCGCACAAGTACACAAACAGCGGACCTTTCGGCTCTGGGGTCCAGCAGCACTGGTGCTGACTATACCGCATTGATGCCTCAAATTCAGCAATACATCCGCGAAGCAGTTGCTCGACAGCTTTCTCTTGTGGTCACCATCAACGAGACCCCCACTGCGCTGGACCATTCGCTTCGCCGTGCTATCCACACGCAAGTAGCCGAGGCTCTCCCTCCACCAATTTCGCCCGTACAAGTTGCTGCGCCGCTTACTTATGCAGAAGTCGTCACCCGACCTCGTGCCCAACCAGTGCCCCTTTCGTTCAGCCCAACCAACAACTACTACAGGTCGCCACTTCCAGTATACGTGCCGAATGTACCCTTCTCGCCTCCTCGAGCACCTGTTAACCCTTGGCGTACTCCGGACAACCGGCCAGTCTGCTACGCCTGCGGTATCCCGGGGCATGTGGCTCGCTATTGTCGCCGCCGTGGACTATATTTTCGTGATACGCAGCACTCCGGCTACATTCCTCAGCAACCAGAACCCCGTGTTACACCTGACTCGCCTGACTCCCACTCACTTCGATCCGACTTCAGCTCACGTCGCTCTCCTTCGCCACGCCGCCGGTTTCTTTCCCCCATGCTTCGCCGTTCCAACCACGCCCAGGAGGAAAACTAACAGTCGCAGTTCCTGAGGCAAGAACTGCGCCACCGACGAAATTTTCAACGCCTCATCTTTCGCCCGCTAACGAGATTAGAGTAATTGTAGACGGTTTCGCAACAAACGCTCTTGTCGACACAGGCGCCACTATTTGTGTAATCAGTGAAATGCTATGCCGCAAATTGAACAAGGAGACGACTCCGCTGTTTGACATTTCCCTGCGCACAGCGAGTTCGCAGCAGGTCCGACCTTCGGCCAAATGCACCGCTCGTCTTGTGATTCCAGCTAAACCTGGAAACAATCCCGCCATACTAGTTCGTTTCACTTCACGTGCCTTACGTGATGAGTGGATGTCAAAGAAAACCGAACTTAGAGATGCTAAACTGGAGGTTCATTTCAGAGAAAATTTGACGCCGCAGAACAAAAAACTTCTCTGGTTGATGAAGGCAAAAGCCCGGGAAATGCACTACGATTTTGCGTGGCTGAAGGATGGCAAACTTTTTGCACGTAAAGCTTCTGGCCAGCGCGCATTGCGCATCGAATGCGAAGCTGATCTTGATAAAATTGCTTGAGCGCCGATTCCTTCGCCGCGTTCATGCTTTTATTTTATTACATTACTGCTTTCTATGGCTGACTACACTAAGATTGTGTATTACGATGTTTCTTCGTTCAAATCTTTAGTACATACCGCGAGTCGTAGAAATGATAGCATGTCTATATTCCACGTAAATATAAGAAGTTTGAAGAACAAACAACAAGAAATTGATTCATTTTTTGAGTCGCTTGACTACAACTTTAACTTCATGGCATTTACGGAAACTTGGTTTCAGAATGATCAGGATGTTGTACACTTTTCCGGTTATAGATCAGAAGGTGTTTACAGATCAGGTCGTAGAGGTGGAGGAACCTCGTTATATATTAAGGATGGTATTACTTATGATGTGTTGTCTGAATTTTCGGGTGTTACGGCAAATTATGAATCAGTTGTTGTGAAGAGCATTGGAACAGTTATTGCTTCGGTGTACCGCCCACCTTTGTATGAAACTAAACCATTTTTTGAATATATTACTTCCCTGTTTGAATATGTGTCCTCCGAAATGTTGCCTATTGTTCTTGTTGGTGATTTTAACATTGATATATTAAGAACTACTCCACAATCTGATCATTTATTAAACTTGCTTGAATCATACTCCTGTAGAAATGTTATATATTCGCCAACAAGAATTACAGGATTAAGTGAAACCCTGATTGATTTGTGTGTTGTTAGTTTTGATAAAAGTGATGTTATTTCTGGCATTTTCGCGAGTGATTTGAGTGACCACCTACCCATTTTCTGCATATTTCCCGTTACAAATAACAAAATACATCGAACTCGTACCATTCCTGTTCCTTATCGTAGCTTCGATGAAACATCTCTCTCTTCCTTTCTCTCGATGATCGAGCTTGTCGACTGGACAAATGTTCTCAAGGAAGATAACCCAAGCATCTCATACGACAGATTTCTGCAAGAGGTCAAGCGTTGCTATGAGGAAGCTTTCCCTAAGCGTTATGCAAAAAGACACAAAAAAAGTAGGAAACCATGGGTAACAAAAGAGTTACATCAGAGAATTAAAGCACGAGATATCATGTACCATCAATTTATTAATCTAAAAGATTTAACGCTTCTTAAAGAATACAAGAAAGTGAGAAACAAATTAAACTCTGATCTCAAGAAAGCTCGGGCTGAATACTATAAAAACAGATTCCTTGCTGTTTCTCATGACCCCAAAAAAGTTTGGAACTCATTACGTTCTCTAATTGGACAAGTACAAAATAGCATCCCTAGTACTTTGGTGATTGATGGTGTCTCATACAGTAAAGAGGCTTTGTCAAATAAATTAAATTCATATTTTTTATCTTCAGGTACATATTCATCTTCCACCAAGCAATTAGACGTTGAAAGATACATAGCTTCCTCTTGTATGAATTCCCTGTTTCTATCTCCATGTAGTGAATTGGAGATCTATTCTTTTCTTATGGGACTAAACAAAAATACTGCTGCCGGTAACGATGATATCAAAGCTATTCCAATAACCTTTGTTGCAAAGTCCCTTACAGCACCTTTACAACATATTTGTAATAGAGCGCTAGTAACGGGCATTTTCCCAGCCGCTATGAAAACAGCGAGGGTAACAGTCTTGCATAAAGGAGGCCCGATCAATGATTTTAATAATTACCGTCCGATATCGGTGTTACCCTTATTCTCGAAGGTGTTAGAAAACGTAATCAAAACAAGGATAACGAAGTTTCTCGATGATCATGAATTACTTGTTAGTGAGCAATTCGGCTTTCGTGCAAAGAAATCTACAGAAATGGCATTACTTGGCATTAAAGAACAAATCGCTAAAAATATAGATAGAAAGGAGTTCACCTTGGGAATATTTTTAGACTTTCGAAAAGCATTCGATTCGGTTAAGCACGATATTCTGTTCAAAAAAAATACCATATTATGGCATTCGAGGTGTTGCCCTAGAGTTAGTACGTAGCTATCTAACAGACAGGTTACAGTATACATGTGTTCACGGGTACAATTCGCAGTTAAAACCAGTAAAACTAGGTGTGCCACAGGGTTCCATACTGGGCCCACTATTTTTTATTATTTACATAAATGATATCGTTCACGTGCCAGTGGCTTCCTGTACAGTCATGTATGCAGACGACACGAGCTTGTTCTTCTCTGGCAGTTGTTTAAAAGATCTAGAAAGGAAAGCGAACGAGTGCTTGGTCTCTCTCTCATACTGGCTAGATTCGAACCAACTACAATTGAACGTTAGTAAAACTAAATTTATTTTATTTAAGAGCAAAAACACGTGTGAAGATTATAAAATTTCTCTCTGGTTTAAGAATAATGAAATTCAACGTGTCCCTTTGTTTAAATTTTTAGGTGTACTTTTCAATGAGCACCTGAGCTGGACACCACAAATAAATAAAGTACACGCCAATATGTCTCGATCGATTTCTGTTTTAAACAAACTTAAGTCCCTAGTTCCAAACTGGTTAAAGCTCCAGCTATATTATTCTTTAGTTCATTCGCATCTACATTATTGTCTCTTAATCTGGGGCACTACTTCAAAAACCAATCTAGACAGGCTGCTAGTTTTGCAAAAAAAAGGCTGTACGCTTCATAGAAAATCTGCAACCTAGGGAACACACTGCTCCCTTTTTCGGCAAACTTCAGATTCTAAGTGTCTACCAATTATACAATCTTAAACTCACCTTATATATAGGTAATGAAACAGGAAACACCGTTGACAGTTACATGGATCAATGCTACCCAAATGATACTCCCTATGATCTACGCTTTGACCGTTTTCGACTACCTTTATTCAGGACAACTTATGGGAAGCAAACCTTATTATATCAAATACCTCATCTACTCCACAACAATAGCTATGTCCGCGAACTTTTAGAACAAAGTAATGCTAAAAAAAACAGTGTAAAGAAAAAAGTTAAGATGTACTTCCTTACGTGTACCGTGCCCTCATCGTACTAATCAATTATAAATATTTCTTTTGGCGTTCTTTGTACTTTTGTACGTTTGTGTAAAAGACGTTCATTTTCTTTTTTTATATAATGTGCATTTCTGTACAATACTTAGTCTTCCGACTAAAAATTATCATGGTATGAGTTACTTACATTTTTTTTTCTTGCTATTGGTGAATTGATGTTTACTTTAGCGTGATATCTTGAAGTGCGTGTTTCGACAAGTCTCTTACTTTTTGAATTAGATTTACACTTTTTGTAAAATGTATCTTTTTCTTTCCACTGCATCTCAGCAAATGTATGGGTGGAGGGACCTTAGTCAGGCAGAGGAAATCTGCCTTTAGTCCCTTCAACCTAGGCAATCTTTTTTGTTTGTCTGAATAAACAATGAATGAATGAATGAATTCAAGGCGTGCTTTACATAGTCGAATTTGTCATCCTTCCGCATGCGTCTCATGATGTCATACTGGGATGGGACTTTCTTTCCGCTAATCATGCCGTTGTCGACTGCGCTCGTGCACAACTCGCCTTGTCTCCGTTCAGTACCACAATCGTAGATCTCCCTTGCTCGCCCGAAAAGGTGGTCGTCGCTGCTGACGTCGTCATCTCTGCTTTCTCTGTCGCCATGGTCGCCATTTCCTGTCACTCAGTTCCTGATTCAACTGCCCTGTTTATGCCGTCTAAAGAATGCGCTCGCCGCCGGAACCTTGTCGTCCCATTTGCCATCATCACGCTTGCCCATGGTTACAGTGCCGTTTACGTGTGCAATCCGTTCCCTTGCCCTTCCACTTTGTTGCATGGCGAATGTATCGGGCTTCTTCACACTTACGATGTTATCTTTCCTTTCGATGCCCCTTCCGATACGACGACGCTGATGCCTGTGGACGCTGTCACGTCTGCCGCCACACACCCACTACCTGACGAAGACGTTCTGTTGCGCAGCGTGGACAGCGCTCTTACGCAAGATCAGCGCCATCAGGTCATTCAACTACTTGACCGTTTCCGCGCCTCATTCGACCACGCCCGACATTCCTTGGGACGCACGTCAGTTGTTGCTCATCATATTGACACTGGCCATCATGCTCCGCTGCGTCAGCGTCCCTACCGAGTTTCACAGGCTGAGCGCGACGTCATCACTCAACACGTCGACGACATGCTGCAACGTGGCGTCATTCAGGAATAACACAGTCCTTTGGCTTCTCCAGTGGTGCTGGTGAGGAAAAAGGACGGCTCAATAAGATTTTGCGTGGATTATCGGCGACTAAACAAGATTACAAGCAAGGATGTTTATCCCCTGCCACGCATTGATGACGCCCTGGATTGCCTTCAATGTGCGGAATTTTAGATGCGAAGCATCTTATGCTCGGGGCTCTGTCCGTCCCTCCCGCGTCCGCCGTCCCGCGTCCCGCGTCCGGCCACATTCATGAAGTAGGGAAGCACCTATTATGCGAACCAGAACACTGTAGTAATATGAAGGCCGTCAACCACTACTAGAGTCACCAGAGTCATGGCAGAGAGCACAGAGAAGCTGCTTAGCAATGGCTAGGCAGGTGGTGTCTGTCGCCCAGGTTGACCCCATTCCTTGAGTCATGGCTGAGAGCCCAGAGAGGCTGCTTAGCAATGGCTAGGCAGGTGGTATCTGTCGCCCAGGTTGACCCCATTCCTTGAGTCATGGCCGAGAGCACAGAGAGGCTGCTTAGCAATGGCTAGGCAGGTGGTGTCTGTCGCCCAGGTTGACCCCATTCCTTAATCTTGCTTGCATGTGTTTGGAGGGGGGTTTAGTCCTTCCCACACGACCACAGCGCTTGCGCGTCCCCTCTCTCTCCTACGCTGACCCCCCATTCTCTCCTCTAGGAATCTTCTACTCTACGGAGCGGCCCCCGCGTCCCACAGCGCGTCCCTTCCGCTAAGCTCTCCTACGCTCACCCCCCTTCCTCTACTCTAGGAATAATCTACTCTACGGAGCGGCGCCCGCGTCCCACAGCGCATGCGCCTCTTTTCGAGGAATCCTCTACTTTACGGAGCTGCTCCCGCATCCCACAGCGCATGCACGTCCCCTACCCCTCTCTCTCATCTCCTACGATCCCCCCCCGTCCTTTCCTCTAGGAATCCTCTACGCAGCGGCGGGCACGACAGGTGGTGTGACAGCTGCATACCCCGCTGGGGGGCGCCACGGTAGTTCCGCGGTATGAAAATGACGGAGCGCGCGGGCCTCATTCTCTCTCCTGTGCGGCGCCGCGATGAGCGCCCGGACCGCTGCCGTGAAATGAGAGCGGCGACGTTCCTCCCGCTCAAGCTAATTATCTCCCTGCTGCTTCGCATCCACACATGGTTCCCTTTAGCGGGAGATGGGGAATTTTCTTTCTCTTCGCTGTATTTGCGCTCTGGGTATTCGCAAGTGCCGATGGCTGAACAAGACCGTCCAAAAATGGCGTTTATTACCCCTGACGGCTTACATGAAGTTAATGTAATGCCCTTCGGCCTTTGCAATGCGCCTGCGTCATTTGGAAGGATGATGGACAGTATTCTTAGGGGACTTAAATGGCGCACCTGCCTTTGCTACTTGGACGACATAGTTGTCTTTTCTGCCCAATTTGACACCCATCTCTTCCGCCTTGAACAAGTCCTCCAGTGCCTTACTGCAGCAGCGTTGCAATTAAACTTGAAGGAATGCTATTTTGGCGCACGCAGACTTACCATTCTGAGCCATGTCGTCTCAAAAGAAGGAATTTCACCAGACCCTGCCAAACTGCGTGCCGTTGCAAAGTACCCCAAGCCTACTACCCTGAAGGAGCTCCGTAGCTTCGTAGGCTTGTGCTCCTGTTTCCGGCATTTCATACATAATTTCGCCTCTATTATCGCCGCCTTGACGCAGCTTCTTTCCGGCAGCGCTGACCTCTCCGCCTGGAATTACCTTGCGACGACTCCTTTACGACGTTGCGCCGGTTACTCACATCTCCACCAGTACTCCGCCACTTTGATCCCAATGTGCCTACGGAAACTCACACGGATGCTAGCGGCGTCGGTCTCGGTGCCATTCTCTCTCAACGTATAGACAGCTGCGACGAGTACGTCGTCGAATATGCCAGCCGTACCCTAACGAAGGCCGAGTCGAACTATTCCGTAACGTAAAAGGAATGCTTGGCCATCATTTGGGCTATAGGGAAATTTCGTACTTATCTTCACGGACGTCAGTTTATTGTTGTGACGGACCAGCATGCCTTATGCTGGCTATCGTCAATGGAAGACCCTACTGGCCGCCTTGCTCGTTGGGCTTTACGCCTTCAAGAATATGACATCCGTGTTGTTTATCGCTCAGGACGCCAAAACATTCAGACGCTGATGCCCTATGGCGTTCTCCGCTGCCTCCTGACCCTGTTTGCTCACCAAGTGCCACCTGCGATTCGTCATCTTTGAGCATCACTGACATGCCGGCCGAGTAGCGCAAGGATCCCTGGATCGCTTCCTTGCTCGACGTCCTCTCTCGCCATCCGCCTGAATCCACCTCACGCTCCCTCCGTCGTCAAGCAAAACACTTTGCTGTGCTTTACTGCTTGCTCTATCGCCGAAATTACTTGACAGACGGCCGTAGGTGGCTCCTTGTCATCCCCCCGTCATTTCCGCTCGGACATATGTGCTGCCTTCCACGATGACCCCCAGTGTGGCCACGCCGGAGTATTCAAGACCTACTCCCGCCTTCGTCTAAGGTATTACTGGCGCGGCATGTATCGGCACGTCCGCCAGTACGTTCACTCATGTACCGCGTGTCAACACCGCAAGACGCCTCCTCACAAAACCGCTGGCCCTCTGCATCCCTTACCCTGTCCGGCCAGACCGTTCGACCGCGTCGGAATTGATCTTTACGGTCCTCTCCCAAACACTCCTCAATGGAACCGGTGGATCATTGTCGCCGTAGATCATCGTACACGCTACGCGGAAACATCTGCGCTGTCAGCTACCACCGCGAAAGACGTTGCCCGCTTCCTTCTTCATCACCTCATTTTGAGAGAGGGCGCACCTCGTGAATTACTGAGCGACCGTGGCCGCGTGTTTCTCTCGAACGCTGTCGACGCACTGCTAAAGGAATGTCGCATTATTCATCGCACAACCTCGGCATACCATCCTCAAACGAATGGCATGACGGAATGCCCTTGGAGATATGCTTGCCATGTACGCGTCTGACGATCACACTAATTGGGACCAGGTGCTTCCTTTCGTCACGTACGCCTACAACTCTGCGCCACAAAGTACCACCGCGTTCTCTCCGTTCTTCCTTCTGTACGGACGGGAACCCTCGTGCTCCATGGATACTATTCTACCCAACCGACCCGATGTTTCCGAAAGGACGCCTGTTTCTGAAGCAGCTGCTTATGCCGAAGAGTGTCGTCAGCTCGCTCGTTCGTTTATTGCGCAAGGCCAATGGCGCCAAAAAACTCGCCACGACGCCTCTGTATCTAGTGCCCACTATTCCCCGGGAATGCTGGTTTGCCTCTGGGTCGCGTCTACCACTCCCGGACTTTCCACAAAGCTTTCGTAGAGGTACCACGGCCCGTACCGTGTGGTGCAACAAACATATCCCGTCAACTATGACATTGAGCCGATCGACCCACCTTCCGACCACCGCTGCCGAGGGCGTGAAACAGTTCACGTATCGCGGCTAAAGCCATGCTACGACCCTCCTGTCGTGCCATTTCCGTAGGTGGCCTGGATGGCTCCTTTCTGCGCGGGGAGTAATTGTACCGGAGCACATCGGTGCGAGCTCTGTGCCAGCGTGAAAGAAGACGTTGACGTTCGTGTAGTTCGTGCTTGCCGGCTTTCTGCCTGAACCATCTTCTTTGACTGGCACTTAGCTAAGATTAATAACAAGTGTTCGTAGGAGAACACCCTTGTTGCAATATATATACATACCCACAAGTGGAGCACATGCAACAATACACTCGCAGGACTTGTGGCCTTTTGTGTCACAGTGGCTGCGCTTCAGCTCACAGTAGCAGACACCCGACTTGCTGCGTCCATGTGACTTAATTCTGGGTCCAAAGTCACAAGGAAGAGAACTGACCATGATTTTGGCCAGCTGATCGATCCTTTGGCCTCTGTGCACATGGTACCCATCAAATGCGAAGAGTGCGCGTCATGGCTCTTTTGAAGAATTCAGAAACCGATGCTGTAAGAGCAATTCGTGCAATTAGGAAAAATGCAATGCATTAAGGCAAGAAAGAACTCGCAGATCAACTGAAGTCACTGCACAAAAAAAGGAATGGAAGTGAACAGCATGGGGCCACAGCGAACAGTTTCATAAGGGAAAAAATGGCGACATGACGTGTTTCTAGAATGCTGCCATGTGAAGATTGTTCGTTGTTAGATGGGGCCCTGCTGCAACTTTCGAAATCAATACACGCTCCTTTGAATGTTTGCCTTGCCCCTGTATACGAGGCTTCCACCAGTGTCACAGCTTGAAATTGCATAGCCATCCACCATTATGGTGAACCACTAATCAATGCCGACCGACCACCACTGCAGCTATAGTGAGAATACTAGAATTTGTGCATGCATTTAAGGTTCAGTTAATTGTGATCTACACATCTGTATAATGCCCCAACTGCTGGAACATTAAAACAAGGAAGCGGCAACCAACGAATACAGTAAAAGCTTGTTAATTCAAACTCGGTAAATTTGAACTGATGGTTAATTCGAACTGACGCCCTTGTGCCGGAGCAGCCCTGTGTATTTATATGGAAGAAAACTCCCGATAATTCGAACGCGTCTGTATCCACAACGGTTAATTCGAACTGGGAGCCCCGTGGCTTTCATCGTTCCTCGCACAATTTGACCCAGAGTGATGACAATTTGTTGCACAACCAAGCCAAACCAAACTCACTAGAGATGCAAAACAACAAATCAGCAGCATATAGCAGCAGCGCAGATAAGAATTCGGACGCTGCGGTGGAGCTCTTGGGAAAGCAGCAAATGATGCTCAAGGAGTGGCGACAAAAGAAGTGCAAGCAAATGCACCTTGCTGAAGTGCACGGGGACACATCTTGGCGAAACGTGCACTCTTAGAATGAATGACCCAGGAATTGTTTGCAACGAATGCCAAAAGGTCGCAAGACCTAGTTCCCATCCAACTGGAATCGTAATTGTCCTATTTTACGAGAGCGTGTCGCCCGCATGAGGGCCAGAACGGACTATGGATAGTTAGGAGGCGTGTACATCGAAGAGGGACGCAGCGGCCTCTGTAACGTGCAGTGTTATTCACGTTTTTCTACATTAGTACACGCATCCTTTCCGACTCATTCCTATGGACCACACGGAGGCCGCTACTCTTGCTGCTATTCTTCTAATCATGGCCTATTCATCCACAGAATTACACCTGGCACACACTTACACGTAACTACACATTCCACACCATTACACGTTATTTCTTTCCTCGACATATTTGCCGGTTGTGCGGGTCATATTCCAATACATGAAGAAAGGCTCCTTACAGCTATTAGCACTTTCCTTTCAGGGAAAGCGTCGCGTTTCTCATTTAAAATTGGTCAGAACACTAATGACTCACGCAATAGCTTAAAATTCTTACAGGCTAATTTGGACCATACGCGCAATGCCACAAAATTATTGATAGAATACATGACTCAACAGCATTTCAATTTTGCATTCGTGTGTAGCCCGCACATCCGTGCGGACACTGTTCAAGGCATACCACACACGATAACAAAGTTCCACGCACCAAACAATCCGCGCGTCATGCTTCTAGTACGCAACACCAATTTAGACTTATTCCCATTACACGTAACAGATTTGGTAGTTGCAGTAAAGTGTGAAAGCCGCGACCAGACATTAACACTGATAGCTGTGTATGCCCGGCCGCAAAGACCTATTGATACAGTTCTGGATGAGGTGCAATTTGTAATTTCACTATTCACAGGCTTTACTGTCCTTAATGAGGGAAACTTTCAGACGCCTAAAACACCGCAAGAAGAACGATGTGCAGTGACTAGGTGATGCAGTGCGGTTTGCGCATATGTGGTGCGGCATATATATTTCCTGTGTTTCTCCTGCGAATAAATCAGTTGCGAGTGACGCTCTTTCCCTGTGCTTCGTTCTTCTTGCGATGTTTTAGGCGTCTGAAAGTTTCCCTCATTATGATGAACGAACTAGCCCAGCAACAAGTACTTCTAATTTACTGTCCTTATAGCCGGAGATTTCAATTCTAAGCATAGAATGTGGGGGGCCTGCTGTAGGGGACGTTCGCGGCTCTCAGGTAGTGCGATTCGTGACAACGAACGACTTAGTCATATTGAATAATCCAACCTCGCCTCCGACTTTCACAACTCTGTATGCAGATTCATGGATAGATTTAACTATAGTTTCACATGCCCTCATTCGCGATGCTTATCATTGGAAGGTTCTACAAATCCCTACCCTCTCCGATCACTACTATATTGAGTTCTCGTTCTCGCAAGCACATACCAGCAGTGCTAAAAGATTGACTAATTTAGGAAGAGCAAAAATTCTTAACAAATTCAAGTATGATACTTGGTTCACAAAGATACTCGGCTGCAACACTGGGTCACCTGAAGCCTTTGACAGGGTCATAGAAAAGCTTTATGCCATATAATCTGCATTAAGCAAACGTTACTCGCGACACATAACATCGTGTAGTAAATTAGGTAATGGTTGGTGGACACCAGAATTGACTCTCGAACGTAAGCGTGTTAGGGCTACGCGAAGACGATATCAGCGAACAGCCGACCCCCTCTTGCGAAACACGTACCGCAAATTGTACGCTGACGCGATCTCCACCTCAGGGGCCTGCCAGAATATTTTTTTCGGGGGGGGGGGGGGGGGGGGCACCACCTTGATTTCGGGCGGAGCACCTCCTTGAAATGGTCATTTTTCGCTCTGTATGTCATGGCGAAAAAACATTTCGGGGGGGGGGGGGGGGGGCACGTGCCCGGTGTGCCACCCCCTGGCTACGCCACTGCTCCACCTACAAGGATCAAATTAAGAAAGCGAGATCGTCGTTCGATGAAGACATTTGTGACTTTCTCATAAAGAAATGTCTATATGGTGATGCTTTCAAAACAGCATTTCAAAAACATCACGAAGTAACTTTTCTTCCTCCTCTTGATTTGCCTAGCGGCACCCGCACAACTTCTGTAATGGAGTCCGCCCGGCTCCTACTCGATACATTGGTAGCAGTAGACAGCTGTTCTCCAGACAAAACGCACCACACAATCATGCGTCACACTGTGGCCAGTCCTTACCCGTGGAACACTTCAGACCCTCCCTTTACAATATCTGAGAGAGAGTGTGCAATGAAACAGGGCAATTCCCACTCTGCCCCAGGACACGACGGATTAACCCACCCGTTCATTAAACAGTTATTTGAATATCACCCGAATTCTTCCAATTTATTTTTAATACCGCCTTAAGAATCGGACGTTTTACGCAAGCTTGGAGAAAAGGAAAAGTAATATTCATATTGTCACGTGGTCGTGACGTTGACCCAAGCAGCAGTCGGTAATGTTCAAGATGAAACTGTTTATTAGGCCGAACTTGTGGCCGGTAAACGGAAAGTCAGATTACAGCAATAAGCACTGGCACTGATAGCGGCGAACGGAGCGTCGGCCGTCGATCAACTGTACATCGTTGGAGCGCGCCGGCTTTTATAACGCACGCGTCGAACATTCTAGCCTTATCACTAGTCGTCGCGGAAGCGCTGGAATAATCTTGAGTGTTAGCGTTTTGCGTGCAATCTTAACAGAACGATCTACTACAAGCGAGAAGCTTCTGGAACAATAAGGCGCGGTCTGCGCCGAGTACTGCTGATAGTCTTTGTGGGCGGAAATCGAATACAGTGAAAGAAACGCGCGTGGCAATGCCCCCCTCTGAAAAGGCATCGTCCCGATGCTTAGAACAGAACACATGGTAAAGATACATGCAACAATAAATAACGACAATAAATCAAGAAAGTTCAATAAACAATACGCACAAGCAAGAAAGTCCAATGAAAGAAAAAAGAAGTACAGTCCTCAGGTTCACTACCGCGCGTAAAACGGCTTGAGGCGCACGACATGGACGACTTCAGGTCGCGCACGGCGCCGTTGAGAGTTCGAAATGCCGTCGGGGACAACCTCGTAATCGAGTGTGCCGAGACGTCGAAGCACCCTATACGGTCCGAAGTATCGTCGCAGAAGTTTTTCACTGAGTCCACGTCGTCGTATCGGCGTCCACACCCAAACGCGGTCGCCGGGCTGGTATTCCACGAACCGTCGTCGAAGATTGTAGCGGCGGCTGTCACTCGTCTGCTGATTTTTGATCCGCAGGCGGGCGAGCTGTCGTGCTTCTTCGGCGCGCTGTAGGTAGGCGGTTACGTCGATGTTTTCCTCGTCGGTCACGTTTGGTAACATGGCGTCGAGCGTCGTTCCCGGGCTCCGTCCGTAGACCAACGTGTATGGCGTCATCTGCGTCGTTTCTTGCACGGCCGTGTTGTATGCGAAGGTCACGTACGGAAGGATGGCGTCCCACGTCTTGTGTTCGACGTCGACGTACATGGCCAGCATGTCGGCGATGGTCTTATTTAGACGCTCGGTCAGGCCGTTGGTCTGTGGGTGGTAGGCGGTGGTCCGGCGGTGACTTGTTTGGCTGTACCTCAGGATCGCCTGAGTTAGGTCCGCAGTAAAGGCCGTACCTCTGTCGGTAATGAGGACCTCTGGGGCGCCATGACGCAGTACGATGTTCTCGACGAAGAACTTTGCTACCTCGGCGGCACTGCCCTTGGGGAGGGCCCTTGTCTCGGCGTAGCGGGTGAGGTAGTCAGTAGCTACGACGATCCATTTGTTTCCGGAATTCGACGTCGGAAACGGCCCCAGTAAGTCCATGCCGATTTGCTGGAACGGCCGGCGAGGTGGCTCAATGGGCTGCAGAAGTCCGGCTGGCCTAGTCGGTGGTGTCTTCCGTCGCTGACAATCTCGGCAAGTCCTCACGTAGTGGGTGACGTCGGCAGTGAGGCGAGGCCAGTAGTACTTTTCTTGTATCCTTGCCAGCGTACGGGAAAATCCAAGGTGTCCAGCCGTCGGGTCGTCATGCAAAGCATGCAGAACTTCTGGACGTAATGCCGAAGGTACTACGAGGAGGGAGTCGGCCCGAAGTGGCGAGAAGTTTTTCTTTAGAAGAACGCCGTTGCGCATGAAAAACGACTCCAGTCCTCGTCTGAATACCTTTGGAGCCACAGTGGCCTTGCCCTCGAGGTATTCCATAAGGCCCTTGAGTTCCGGATCGGCGCGCTGTCGCTCGGCGAAGTCGTCGGCACTTATGGTTCCCAGGAAGCCGTCATCATCCTGGTCGTCCAGCGGCGGTGGGTCGACGGGGGGCACGAGACAGGCAGTCGGCGTCAGAGTGTTTTCTTCCGGACTTGTAAACGACGGTAATGTCGAATTCTTGAAGTCTCAGGCTCCACCGTGCGAGGCGACCAGAAGGGTCTTTCAAGTTAGCTAGCCAACACAAGGCGTGGTGGTCACTCACAACTTTGAAGGGCCTGCCGTAAAGGTAGGGGCGAAACTTTGATGTAGCCCAGATGATGGCAAGGCACTCCTTTTCTGTTGTGGAGTAGTTGGCCTCTGCCTTTGATAGCGACCGGCTAGCGTAACTGATAACCCTTTCCAGTCCGTCCGTCCTCTGCACAAGGACGGCGCCGAGTCCTACGCTGCTCGCGTCGGTGTGTACTTCTGTTTCGGCGTATTCGTCGAAATGCGCAAAGTAACGGAGACGTTTGCAGGCGTCGTTTTAGTTCCTGAAATGCTTCCTCCTGCGGCGTTCCCCACTTGAATTCCACGTCGTTTTTCGTGAGCTGAGTTAGTGGCTCGGCGATGCGCGAAAATCCCTTGACGAAGCGTCGATAATAGGCGCACAAGCCGAGAAATCGGCGTACGGCTTTCTTGTCGGTGGGCGGCGGGAAGGCAGCGATGGCAGCTGTTTTCCGTGGGTCGGGGCGAACTCCAGACTTGCTGATGATGTGACCCAAGAACAGAAGTTCCTCGTATGCGAAGCGGCACTTTTCTGGCTTCAGGGTGAGTCCGGAGGCCTTGATTGCTTGAAGTACAGCCTGAAGGCGCCGGAGATGTTCGTCGAAGTTTGATGAAAATACAACGACGTCGTCCAAGTACACAAGGCAGGTCTGCCACTTCAAGCCGGCGAGTACAGTGTCCATAACACGTTGGAACGTCGCAGGTGCCGAGCAAAGACCGAAGGGCATGACCTTGAACTCGAAGAGGCCGTCTGGTGTGATAAAGGCAGTCTTCTCTCGGTCTCTCTCGTCGACCTCTATTTGCCAATAGCCGGTCTTGAGGTCCATCGACGAAAAGTACTGCGCGCTGTGGAGTCGATCCAGGGCGTCGTCTATACGTGGGAGAGGATACACGTCCTTCTTCGTGATCTTGTTCAGGCGGCGATAATCGACGCAGAAACGCAGGGTTCCGTCCTTCTTCTTCACTAACACCACGGGTGACGCCCAAGGACTCTTGGAAGGCTGGATGATGTCGTCGCGTAGCATTTCGTCGACTTGTTGCTTTACGGCATCGCGTTCTCGCGTTGAAACTCGATACGGGCTCTGGCGGAGTGGTCTCGCATTTTCCTCTATTATGATGCGGTGTTTCGCGATTGGGGTCTGTCGAATTCTTGACGACGACGAGAAGCAGTCCTTGAATTGCAAGAGCAGACTTTTGAGCTGGTCTTGCTTGTGCTTCGGGAGACTCGGGTTGACGTCGAAATCTATTCCGGGACCTCGATTCGTCGAAGGAGGTTCGGTAGCATCGGATAGGGCGAAAGCATTGCTGGCGTTCCACGAACTTCTCGATGTAGGCGACCGTCGTACCAATGTTAAGGTGCCTATATTCGTGGCTGAAGTTTGTCAGCAGTACCTTTGCTTTACCGTCACGCAGCTCGGCAATACCTCTTGCGGCGCAAATTTGACGGTTCAGGAGTAGGTGCTGATCGCCCTCGATGATGCCTTCAAGGTTCGCAGGGTTTTCGGTGCCGACGGAAATAATGACGCTGGAGCGCGGCGGAACGGTCACTTGCTCTTCTATCACATTCAATGCATGATTTGCTGGCGTCGCAACGGGCGGCAGCGCTTTGTCTGAGGTTAGTGTTATCGACTCAGACCTTAGGTCGATGACGGCGCCGTGGTCACTTAGGAAGTCCATTCCAAGTATCACATCCCTGGAGCAGTTTTGTAGGATTACAAAGCTCGCAGGATAAGTCCGGTTATTGACGGTGACTCTCGCCGTGCAGACTCCAATCGGCGTTATCAGGTGGCCTCCAGCTGTCCGAATTTCGGGTCCACTCCAAGCGGTCTTTACTTTCTTCAGCTTGGCGGCGAATGGCCCACTGACGACGGAATAGTCGGCACCAGTGTCGACGAGAGCGGTGACGTTGTGACCGTCGATGAGAACGTCGAGGTCGCTAGTCCGTCGCCTTGCGTTGCGGTTAGCTCGCGGCGTCGGATCACGGCTGCGTCGATTTGTTGCGCTGCTTCCATCATGTTGAGTCGTCAGGTCTAGCTCGGTCCGCGAGGTTTCGTCGGCAGTGCTCTGTCTGCTTCGCGTCGTGTTCAGCAGGTTTCGTCGCGTCGTCGTCGTCGGCGTCGGCGGAGGATCTTCGGTAGTTCGACGTACAGCAACCGCACCTCCATCGGTTGCTGCCCTTAGTTTTCCGGGTAAGGGCTAGGTGACCGGCCCCGGTTAGGGCCAGTGTACTGCCGGCGGTGCGGCGACATGTAGCGGCCGGGCGACGGTGAGCGGGAAGGTCGTCGGGGCGTCCACTGAGCTCCTGCGAGGTAGTCGGCGATGTCTTGCGGTCGTTCACCCCGCTGTGGACGAGGCGCGTCGACGGCGAAACCGCGTAGGCCCATCTGTCGGTACTGGCAGCGGCGGTATGTGTGACCAGCTTCTCCGCAATGGTAGCAGAGTGGGCGGTGGTCGGGGGGCGCGCCAAACGTCGGTCTTCCTCGGCGTGTATCGCTGGCCGGCTGGCTGGCTGTATGACGTCGATGGTGGCGGCGGAGGTGTCTGGCGGCGGAACTGCGGCGGAGTGGCGTCTTGACGTGGGCGCGGCGGAGGAGCGGGACGGCGGGCCGCAGCAGCGTAGCTGATAGCCTGTGGCTGCGGCTGTACTGGCTGAGCAACGCCAAGTGACTGCTGGATCTCCTCGCGTACTACCTCAGCAATCGACGTCACCTCTGGCTGTGGAAAAGAGAGCTTCCGGAGCTCCTCTCGCACGATGGCGCGGATGGTTTCGCGCAGATCTTCAGAGCCGAGGGCTTGAACAGCTGCGCTGTCTGGAGTCAGGCGACGATTGTACTGTCGGGTGCGCATTTCTAGCGTCTTCTCAATCGTCGTCGCTTCCGAGACGAATTCTTCGACGCTGTTTGGTGGATTCCGCATCAGTCCTGCAAATAGCTCCTGTTTCACTCCTCGCATGAGGAAGCGAACTTTCTTTTCTTCGGGCATGGCTGGATCTGCGTGGCGGAAGAGTTTGGTCATTTCTTCCGTGAATAATGTGACGTTCTCGTTCGGAAACTGGATGCGGGTTTCGAGCGTAGCCTCGGCCCTCTCCTTGCGGACGACGCTCGTGAATGTGGCCAGGAACCTGGTACGAAAAACGTCCCATGTTGTCAGGATGCGCTCTTGGTTTTCAAACCATGTCCTAGCCGCGTCTTCCAAGGCGAAGTACACATGCCGTAGCTTGTCTTCATTGCTCCAGTTGTTAAAAGCGGCGACACGGTCGTATTTTTCAAGCCAGGTCTCCGGGTCCTCGTGTGATGAACCGCGGAAAGTTGGCGGCTCCTTCGGCTGCCGGAGCAGGATGGGCGCAGGCTGCACAGGGGCTGTCATCGTCGCTGCGGTTGAGGTCGTAGTCTTGGTTTGCCTGGTGTTTTCCGGCAGGAGTCCGTGCTCTGGCTGCAAGCCTTTCAGCCTGCGGCTAGCTCGTTGCTGCACGGGGGCTTCGGTGTCTTCTCCGCGCTGTGGGCTGGGTTCACGGCTTGACGGGGGCGTCCGGAACATGAAGGAACAGCACCTCCACCAGATGTCACGTGGTCGTGACGTTGACCCAAGCAGCAGTCGGTAATGTTCAAGATGAAACTGTTTATTAGGCCGAACTTGTGGCCGGTAAACGGAAAGTCAGATTACAGCAATAAGCACTGGCACTGATAGCGGCGAACGGAGCGTCGGCCGTCGATCAACTGTACATCGTTGGAGCGCGCCGGCTTTTATAACGCACGCGTCGAACATTCTAGCCTTATCACTAGTCGTCGCGGAAGCGCTGGAATAATCTTGAGTGTTAGCGTCTTGCGTGCAATCTTAACAGAACGATCTACTACAAGCGAGAAGCTTCTGGAACAATAAGGCGCGGTCTGCGCCGAGTACTGCTGATAGTCTTTGTGGGCGGAAATCGAATACAGTGAAAGAAACGCGCGTGGCAATATCGAAGCCAGGTCGTCCGCTCGCCTAAGGCGTATAGACCAATAGTCATCAACTCTATCTTTGGTAAAGTGTTAGAAAGACTCCTGAATGCACGTCTGTGTTATTTTTTGCACACTAACCATCTTCTCCACAATAATCAATACGGCTTTACGCATGACAAAAGGGCTACGTTAGCACTGTACACACTCTGAACCAAATTAGCAGCGTACAAGGCATCCAAACTTCCTACTCAAATCCTTCTTGTCGAACCACGCTATAAGTTTTGCAACCAACGTCGCACAAGAGACAGCTCACCCAACCATTGGCAGCCCGCAGGGATCCCCCATCAGCCCGCCACTGTGGAACATCAGAATACACAGCTTGCTCGATCTTCCCATGCCACCGGGCGTACACATGCAGGCATATGCGGACGATACCATCATTGTCATCACAGATACATCTAGACTTCCGTTACAAGCAAAGGCTGAGCGTCTGCTGACTTTAGTGTCCAATTCGGCGCGAGACAAGTCACGGTAAGCGCAGAAAAGTCCTTCTTCGTGTTCTGTAACAAGGGGCACATTGGCACATCAAAACACCGCCCATCTATATGAATGGATGGCGTTTTCCTCAAACACAATAAAGAAATTAAGATTCTCGGCGTATTATTCGACCCCTCTTTAAACTTTCATGCCCACATTGATGACATAAAAGGAAAAGCTGAAGTGTGCACATCTCGCCTTCTCAGATTTGTTAAATCGCACCTTTCACTAAACAGTACACTGATTAAACGACTCTACTGCCAAGTCATCCTGCCGTCTCTCACATATGCATCTCCAGTATGGTGGCTTATGTTCCCATCGCAATTCATTAGGGCGCGAGTTTTATCGGTTCAGCGAACCGTATTAGTTTCCTTAACAGGTGCATCTTACACCACACGTACGTCATCCTTACAAATTCTCGCTAACGCACCTCCGTTACCACTAGAGTTGAACAGACGATCTGCAAAATTTTCCCTATTCATACTCCGGAACATAACTCACTACGGTGTAAAAACATTCAAACCGGCTGACATCCTATATCCATGCAGTCCATGGGCTCATCACCCCGGTAAAAAATATAAATTTAGTTTCTCTAAAATTCCATCGTCACTAGAAGCGGTTCTTTATAAAACAAAAGCCATTCACGTATACACTGACGGCTCATGCACGTCATACGCGGCGGGATCGGCATACATTGCTTTGACCAAAGAATAAAAAAATCATAACTGTCAGGAAATTTCACATACGCAACGCTTCAAGCGCATACTCCACGGATTTAATTGCATTTCAAGAAGCACTGCATTTCGTCTTTACAAATAACTTTAACATGTCAACTCACATTTACACAGACTGTCTATCCCTTCTAATGAAACTTTCAAGTCTCACTGATAACGACGAAAGAATTTGGAACATCAAGCTGCTTCTTAGCCATATTATCTCGACAGGCAAACTTATAAAGCTATATCATGTACCCGGCCACATGGGAATTTCAGGAAACAAACTAGCTGACGCAGCAGCTACATCAGTAGGGAAATCAGGCTTCGTGCGTTACGCCAAAATATCAATTCGGTCAGTACGGACTCAGTTTCATAAAATCTTGAATTCGTATTGGCACACCCATTGGCAGACTGAGGGACCTGAGACGACATTATTTCATTGGATCCCAAGTCCGTACAAAATTCCTCAGTGGTTCCGCCCTCCGAAAAGCCTAACACATTTATTGTCTGGTCATGGACACTTTTAGTATTATCTTCATCGATTTAATTAACTACATCGCACAGGTGTATATGTGGCGCACTTTGCTTGAAGGAACAACACTACTTCAATGAATGTCCAAACACGCAACACATTGCGACCCATTTACGTATGCGCAACAGTGACACAACACTACCCGCGCATTATTATGAGCTATTGACCAATAAAAAATCTCGTGCGTATCTACTTCAGTTGGCATCTGTAATGCGCAATTCCGTCACTATGACATCCACATGAGAAACATTAGCTAATAACACTTCATCAGGACATCGCTTCATACTCCAATTCGCTTCCATTACTATCGTAGTCCGTCATAATAATTTTGAGATTTGAGATTTGCTTTATCTTCTGCACATGTGAAAACGAAGCAAAAGCAAAATGCTACAGAGCCTGACGGAGGCTTTTGCTCCGAGATACAGTCTGACACAGACATTCGACACACGTATTTACAGAATCATTTTTGACAAAAAAAAGACATCAGCAAACTTTCACCGGACAATTATAAAGAAGAAAAACAATGCAGCATGTTATAATAAGGTATGTTAAAAGGATCAGATTCATATATATACATATATATATATATATATATATATATATATATATATATATATATATATATATATATTGTAAGGACTCCGACAAGAGACAACGCCCGTACGCTGGGCCGGCTGTTCTTTATCTGTCTTCGTCTTTCCCTTCCTCGCCCTAGCTCCCCGATCGCTGCCCGCGCGCCCGAACTTCAGCGTCGTTCTTGGTCATGACCCTCGGCCATGACTGCGAGCGCGCGCCACAGCCGACAATGCTTCTGGTGGGCGGCACAGGCTGCATCGTAGTAGGGATGGTAAATTCGATGAACGATTAATCGATTAATCGATTAAAGGTGCACGGTTAATCGATTATTCGTGATCGATATGCGCCTTTCAATTAATCGAATTAATCGATTAAAACTCTCCAATTAATCGATTACGGCAACTGCCACCACAACCCCCCAATACCGCCCCTTGGCCGGTGCGCATGAGTGCGGGCGAGCGATGCCGAGACGCAGAAGTCTAGCGCACCTAATCTTTTTCCCTACAGTGCATATTTGTACGCAAGTAGAACGAGCCCAAAGCCGTCTGCGGCCCTACCCCATAGAGGCAGAAACGAACTCGCCCTGGTCTCCGTCGCCAACGGCGTCCACCTCCAAGCCATCCCCAAGGCTTCAAGCGTGGGCAGGAGGGGACCCCACCCCGACGAGGCAGAAATCCACTTGCTCGCTTCTCTCCGGTCACAGGTTACTGCATTCACCTCCTCTAGCCCCCCCTTTCTTGTGAGGATGTACTTTTGGGCTAGTTGGTTCATACTTGTGGTGAAACAGCGCCAGCGAAAACGAAGGACTAGACGAAGAGGAACGACGCATACACAAGGCGCACTAACAACTGAAAGTTTATTCACTTGATGCGCAGGATAAATACTGGCTGTACATGAATAAACAGAAGAAAGAAAATTGAAAAGAGATATGACAGTGCATCACGTGGTCACCCCTACTGCGCGTGTAAAACGGTTCCTGTAAGGAATCGGACATCTTTATCCGACAGCATGACAGACGGCATGCTGACACAGGATTCTCCGAGCTTCTTTATCTCCAGGGCTTAGACAACCTCCCTTGTTAGTCTGTCAGCTGATTCGGACATGACACTAGTGTTCTCAAATCTAGGTGTGCAGCCGCAGTCCCGACAATGAATACCTAGATGTCCTGAAATCACTTTCGTTGTAGTGTATTTGTGTTCTTTTAACCTATCGTTTAGGCATCTTCCGGTTTGCCCTATGTATGACGCGCCGCAAGACAAAGGGATCGCGTAGACCACATTTTCTGTACACTGCACAAACCTGTCGCGGTGCTTCTTAGTGCAGACAGGTTTTTTACTTTCTTCATTAACCACCCGACACATTTTCGCAAGCTTATCGGGTGCGGTGAAGACCACCTTCACTCCCGCCTTTTCGGCCACTTTTTTCAAGTTATGGGAAACGGAATGTATGTAAGGAATGGCGGAGACATTCTTTGTGCTATCTTCTTGGGCTCTTGTACGGCTGGTGCTAGTGCCTTGGTTCTTCGTCTTGAGCAATTTCTCCGCAACACTAGACAGAATCGCTCGCGGGTACCCCGCGTCTGTTAGACGACGAACCTGGTTGTCGAAACTACTGCGCAGCCGGTGCAGGCATGATTTTTTTAGGGCATTGTCAATGGATGAATATATGATGCTGCGCTTGGCGAGCTTGGAATGCGAAGACTGATACATTAAGACCGTTTTTTTTTTTGCTCTAGGCTCGTATTCCCAGCAGACGTGATTAGACGAAAAATGAAGCCCTAAATCGAGGAAACGTAAGAAACTGTCAACCGGAAGCTCGTGAGTCACATCTAAAGGTGCTAGGCACTGACTAAAAAGTAGAATTATATCGGAAGATTGCTTTCGCAAGTCTTCCTCGTCACATTCTAAAACAATTAAAAAATCATCGACAAATCTAAAAACGCTTAACACTTGCGTGGTTGTCAGGCGCTGCTGTAACAGTCTGTCTAATTTCGCTAAAAAGATATCACTCAATATCGGAGCAATGCATGAACCTATGCACACACCATCTTTTTGTAAAAACATATCTCCTTTCCATTCTACATAAGTGGAACCAAGGTAGGTTCTTAACAGCTCCAAGAACGATCCTACGGCTATGCCGGAAGCATTTTGGAATGCCACCGTCCCGTATTGTCAATGCATTCCGCTACGCTAGTAAGAAGCGCCGCCTGAGGAATGGAATAGTATAGGTCCTTTATGTCGACTGAAAAGGCATTGAGCTGTCTAGTTTCATTTTCTGCAAGAAATCACACCACCTGCTCCGAATTCTTTACTTTGTAGGGATCATCCACCATCAATTTGTCTAGGTGCTGCTGCAGGTACAAGGATAAGGATTTCTGCCATGCTCTGTTTTCAGACACAATCACGCGTAGGGGACATTCCGGTTTGTGGGTCTTCGCTGCAAAAAACACGTCAAGACTTAGTGTCTGGTTTGACGCAATGGTACTCGACAGATTTGCGAGATTTAGCTTTTTACATAACTGAGAGGCCTTCGTCCTCAACTTAGGTAAACAAACATCACTAACCTGCTTAAACGTTGAAGCCAATGCTTCGGATGCCTTCGAATAGTACACTGATTTAGGCATCACGGCAAAGCCGCCTTCTTTATCCGCAGGTAGCAAAGACAGCGCATGGTGTTTCAGGTAAGAGACAGTCTTATGCACCGGAAAGTTCTTTTCTGAAGAGCCACATCGAACTAACACATCAACACCTTCGGCTGCACATCTTTCTTGCTCGGCTTCGGGCGCACGTCTCGACAGTTTCTTAAACATTGCGAGGAGCTCCGGAGGCTTCTTCTGGGGCTCAACGGCGAACTTCGGCCCACAGCTTAACACTTGCTGCACCGACTCCGGGATAGTAGCATCGCCGATCACGTGGACCGGGTTTCCGCTTACACGGATTTTTCTTGGCAGCAGACGTCGAAGTGTAGGCAGTACGTTCTGCCACAGCACTTCAGTAGCTGTGTTCACCACTTGCATCCATTGTCGCCACAGGCTCCCAGCACGATCCTTCGCTGAGGTCAACTGAAGAAGTGCTTGAAGATGGTCCTTGTAGAGGCGAGCTTGCCGCAGCCATTCAGAACGCAAAATCTTGCAGACTCTGCTCCCATGGCCGGTCGATGGTGCGAGGTGGCCAAAGAGGCCCACGACTTCAGGAGGAAGAACCTTGTGTCTCATGCAAAAACCCATCTGTCTTCCACGGCAGTAGGCAACAGCGGCGAGTGAAGCGAAATAGGCTGGGTTGGGAGAGGAACATGTAGAGGAAGAGCCCACAGAACTAGAGATGTAACTTGTGAGGATGTACTTTTGGGCTAGTTGGTTCATACTTGTGGTGAAACAGCGCCAGCGAAAACGAAGGACTAGACGAAGAGGAACGACGCATACACAAGGCGCACTAACAACTGAAAGTTTATTCACTTGATGCGCAGGATAAATACTGGCTGTACATGAATAAACAGAAGAAAGAAAATTGAAAAGAGATATGACAGTGCATCACGTGGTCACCCCTACTGCGCGTGTAAAACGGTTCCTGTAAGGAATCGGGCATCTTTATCCGACAGCATGACAGACGGCATGCTGTCGGATGCTTCGAAAACCTCCCTAACAAGGGAGGTTGTCGAAGCCCTGGAGATAAAGAATCTCGGAGAATCCTGTGTCAGCATGCCGTCTGTCATGCTGTCGGATAAAGATGTCCGATTCCTTACAGGAACCGTTTTACACGCGCAGTAGGGGTGACCAAGTGATGCACTGTCATATCTCTTTTCAATTTTTTTTCTTCTGTTTATTCATGTACAGCTAGTATTTATCCTGCGCATCAAGTGAATAAACTTCCAGTTGTTCGTGCGCCTTGTGTATGCGTCGTTCCTCTTCGTCTAGTCCTTCGTTTTCGCTGGCGCTGTTCCCCCCTTTCTTCTTTCGTGCGCTGGTTAAACATCGGCAGAGGCGTAGCCAAGGGTGAGTTAGGGGGTTCAAACCCCCCCCCCCCCCCCCCCCGAAATTTTTGCTATTTTGCTTGCGTATATACACAGGCACACATACAAACGCACGCACGAACATACTTAAACTATGGTTTAGCCCCCCCCCCCCCCCCCCTCGAAAAAATGTTCTGGCTACGCCCCTGACCATCGTCAAAGTACACGTGGTGCTTACTTGCTATATTGCGTTATTATTAAATTTTGGTGCGTATACTGCTTCCTTTGTCATGTATTGGCGAGCAATCACAAGGGGAGAGCGGTGTGGACGTTGTTCACCGAACATTTGTAAACGACGACGGCAAGTTGTGGTAAATGTGGTAAGCAGCATAGGCGTGCGCACGGGGGGGGGGGGGGGCAGGGGGGGTGAGAAGGGGGGGGTGCAAAGCCAGCCCTATACATTGTAGGGGGGGCGGACGACAGGGGGGGCGCAAAGTCAGCCCCATACATTGGCATAATAGGGAGGGGGGGAGCGCTGCGACGAACCTTCGCCCCCCCCTGAAGGGGAACCCTGCGCACGCTTAAGGTAAGCAGTACTCGAAGCTTAGAAGAATGCGTTGCTGGGCTAGTTGGTTCATAATCTTAAAACTTGGAAGCGCAAAATCGACGAGGACTACGAAGGAACACAGAAACACAGTCCTGTGTTTCTGTGTTCCTTCGTAGTCCTCGTCGATTTTGCGCTTCCAAGTTTTAAGAGTACTCGAAGCCAGCGACGGAAATTCTTAAGGTATCAGCTGCTTCACGCCAACTTTATTAATGTTCCAAGAGTCATCCTCCAAAGAAAAATGGCCATGACTAAAGTTACAATATTGAGGACCCCGTACCCGAAGGCACCAATACGCCACTTCAGGTAAGTTATCAGAATCTCTCTACTTAGCCTTTGTGCAACTTATATTGAAAATCAAGTCGCTCTTCAATTACACAAGCGATTCTTATGTTTCCAAAGGATGGGCAGTTGGTGATTCATATTCATTAAAAAAACTTGGTCTCCTTCGCAGGGACCCTTCCTTTGTCCCGGTGTTTTCAGAGCTTTGTCTTCATTGAATGAAAGCGCAACGCTCAACAGAGAACTTCGTTGTTTTCTGTACATTTCAGATCTGCGAGCGCATCGTCTAGTTGCTTATTTTGTTTGTGTTCGTTTTCGGCTCCGCGCTTTTACATCGTGTTTCATCGCTCAAACTCAGCGCCTCCTGCCTTTCGAAAACTAGCGAGTTTCTTCGCCTGCTGTGTCTATGACAACTTTTTGGATATTTTATTGAACTCTCAAGTCCGCCATGGTGGATCAGTGGTTACAGCACTCGGCTGCTGACCCGAAGGTCGCGAGGTTAGAACCCGTCGCGGCGGTAGCATTTCGATGGAGGTGAAATGATAGAGGCCCGCGTACTGTGCGATGTCAGTGCATTTCAAAGAACACCGTATCGTCGAAATTTCCGGAGCCCTCCACTTCGGCGTGCCTCATAATCCTATCGTGGTTTTGGGACATAAAACCCCACATATTATTGTTATTTACCTCTCAGGTTTCATTTTTTTTTCTTGTTTAATGGCACTATACAGAGTTCCAAGAAGTACTGCATATGCATTTTTTATTGCTTGACTGGTTCCTATTGCCGTTATAATTTATTCCTTAGCAAATAAAAGATTACTTTTACCAATGAATGAAAGAGAAATATATTAGAAGGCAGAGAGGGTGGCCTGAGCTAGTACGCCCCGGCCTGCTACCCTACTCTGGGAAAAACGAGTGATGAAGTACGATGGTGGCAGAAAGAAGTGATCCGTATATATACACTAGAAGCATGAAAAGGTGCCGCCTTTAGTTGAGCGAATATGCAGCGCAAGAAAGCGCACTCGTGGATTATGAAAATGGTTTAACAGACCCTGGAGCAATGTGACGTTCAGCTAACGCTTGCACTCTCACGCCAGCCAGCCTAGAAGGCCCCATCTTCTGCTTTGATGCGAAAGGAGAACAGTCACGAAATGCTATATGTTCAAATGCTTGACCATGGAGCCCGAATGCTCACAGTTCGGGCTCCACAGTGGTCTGTAGTGGTTGCGGTGCTCTACAGCTGACCCGAAGGTCTTCGGATCGAATCCTGGCCGTCACGGTCGCTTTTTCATTGGAATCGAAAATGCCTGAGGCCCGTGTACTTAGATTTAGGTGCACGTCAAAGAACCCCAGGTGGTCGAACTTTCCGGAGCCCTCCACTACGGCGTTCCTCCTAATCATATCGTGGTTTTGGGACACCAGATTATTATTATTATTATTATTATTATTATTATTATTATTATTATTATTATTATTATTATTATTATTACTACTACAGTTACGGCTGTAACTAAGCGGCGCACTATTGAAGATGTGTGCGTAGCGCCGAGTTAAGGCAACGACGAGGTGAAATATGTGAAGTACACTTGCGCAACTGCCGTTAATTTACCTGGGGGCAAATATTCATGTCGCTCTACTTTCCGCAGATGTCTGTATCGATGGTCTGTTTCAGGCCAGTATTTTGCTGTGCAATCTCGCATGGCTGAGCTCAAGGAAGAGATCACGTCAGTCCGCAATCATAGTATTATTGAAGGCTTCCGCAATATCTAACAGACAAACGGAGAAAAGACGCCGTCCCTAAGTGCGAGATTCTTATTTACGTCCTCTTCCTCCTCATCTCTGATTTTCCTTTCTCGGGATTTCCTAACCCTTGGCCGCGCTGCATGTTTCCGGTGCGTCTTTTCGACCAGTGCGGCCGCCGAAAACGCCTCCGACGTCGGTGCGCTCGAGTAGGCAGGCTTCGAGGAAGTACGACCTGCTACCGATCGTCCATGGATGATGGCAACAGATTGTTCAATCCATGACATCACCCAAAGACGACGGTTCCCATGTGTCCACTGGGCGAAAGTGCGAATTTTCACGAAGGCGCAAATGTGCACATGTGATCTCTAGAGCGTCTGATAGATTGACTTCGGTCGAGATCAAGCACAAGCACTGCTTTTCAAACAATGACCTGCCCTTTTTAAAGCACCCATCAAAAATGTCGATTAATCGATTAATCGGCTAAAACAACAAATCGAAAGCAATTAATCGATTAAAGGCTAAATCGATGAATGATTAACGATTAATCGATTAAAAATTTTAATCGATTATCCCTACATCGTAGCGGTCGGTCCCGGCCACGATGCGACGCTGCTTGGGAATCTGCCTGTACGTTTTCTGGCGGGCGGCATTGGCTCAGTCGCTGTGGTCGGTCTCTTCCATGCGGCGTCTTATGAAACGTTGCCGACGATGTCTCCGGTGGGTGGTATTGGCTGCATCGGAGCGGTTGGTCCGGACCACGCCGCAACTTATTTGGGAGGCCTACCCGAAGTCCCTCCGGTGGGCGACACTGGCTGCATGGCTGTGGCCAGTCTCGGCCACGCTGGGGCTTAGCCGGACACTGTGTCGATGCGGGCTTTGAAGAGTGGTCTCGGGTATGCTGCGACAATGCACGGGAAGTTGGCTCACTTGTCTCCGGTGGACGAAATTTGCTGTTCTTCCATGGTCGCAAGACCAGCAGGCGCTGGTCTTGTCGTGATGCCGCGAGTAGTAGTACATGTTTTTGCGGAGCGGCTACCGACACTGAAGCCCTGCGACAGCAGCGAGACGGTCTGATGAGTGCTCGGATGCATCTTTGGTGGCCTCTTCCCCTCATGCGCTTGAGTTTCTTCTTCTTCGTAGTGCAGACGGCACGGAAGACGTGGCGAACAACCCTTGTCGCACTGATGGACCGCGACGACGGGGAGAGCCTGGCCTTAGCTTTGCGGCGTTTCCCATGTGTATCCGTACTCGTAGGCATACATGGGGGGCATGAGCCGATGGATGTTGACTGGCGGATGCGTACAGAAGAGCCATCCTGTTCAGCAACCATGGCTTCGGAGAGAGACTCTGGCTGGAATGTTTCTGGCTGTAGTAGATTCACGTCGGATCCCGACACAGTGTCTGAGGCCTGAAAAAGTGAACTGCAGTGCACAGCTGCAGCCTCGAGGAGGAACCTCTCCTCAGTCCCATCCTCGGTTGCGGTCTGGTTGGCCTGGGTGGTGGCATAAAGGTGGTGAGGAATCCGGCCAAAAGCAGCTATGAGCTTGCAGCTCCAGTCCGCCTAGCACTGCTGCCGCACGCCTTCGTACCGATGCCACGCCGCGGCACCATTTCGAAGGCGATTTATGGCCATAGACCATTTCTGAGTTTCCGTCCAGGTCTCGCGAGCTCCCATAGCGTTCACGGTCGCCAACCAGTCGTCAGCGTCGTTCTCGAAGCCGTGGAACTCTGGTATTTCGCAGGCGGCTGGCGATGGTGGGATGGCAGGCGAAAATCCAGAGATCGCCAACGCGAAGCAGCCTAGCTGGTGTGAGAGCTGCATGAGGGCACACCGAAGCTTTCTGCGTTGCTCGGGTGAGCTGGCCTCAAGGTCTTGTGAGGCGGCTGCATCCAACAGGGCGTTGGTGGTGCTCAGTGCCGGCAGGATGGCAGGAAACAGCGTAGAGCTCGACGCTGTCAAGGCGTTGACCGTGACGCGGAGTCGCGAGATGGTACGGGACAGATCGGCGGCGCTTTCAGGCGATCCGCACGCGGAGCCGGTGGTGACGTCTGATGGGTAGGGAATGATCAGTGTACTCACTGAGGCGGTACCCTTGTCCGAGGGAGCTTGGGCAGCGCCGCTAAGTGGCTCAGGTGTCAGTCGAGTACTGATCGAGACGTCGCAACGGGGAGCGTGAACGGCATTCCCAGTGGACAGGAGCCCGTGCGTATTCTTGCCGTCAGGTGTTGGCATGGTGGCCGTCAGCTCGTGCCCTGGAACCACGGGGGAGGCATAGACGCCGTCCACTGATGGTGTGACGGGCAGCTGAAGCGGTGGTCGGGTTGATGGCTCCATCTCCAAGGAAGCGTGAACGGCGTTCCTATTAGCCGGAGGGACCCAAGCAGCCAAGACCAACGACGGCGTGCAGCTCCAACTTCAAGGTTAGGGTTCCCCAACCATTTGTGACTGCGCCATTGTAAGGACTCAGACAAGAGACAACGCCCGTACGCTGGGCAGGCTGTTCTTTATCTGTCTTCCTCTTTCTCTTCCTCGCCCTAGCTCCCCGATCGCTGCCCGCGCGCCCGAACTTCAGCGTCGTTCTTGGTCATGACCAGTCGCGTGCAGCTCCTTCGAGCCGCCAGTCTTCTTTTTTCAGCGCGTTCTGTCGTGACACGCACAGACCAGCGTTGCATGGCGCGCTTTGCTTGCCAGTTGGTGTGGCGGAATTGAGAAAAGCAGGAAGCGGCGTTTGACTTCAGAGGGTGTCAAACAACCTGCGGCAATATATATATATATATATATATAAAGGAAGGAATTGTAAACTTAAGGGCTCGTTTGCTTTGTTAAACATAGTATTAATGAGAACTAACAGACAAAGATGCCAAGGAAAGTATAGGGGAAGCTATTAGAAGTAATTGTAATGTAAATGTGAAGAAATGAAAGTGGACGAAAAGATAACTTGCCACCGGCAGGATCCGAACCTGCGACCTTCGAATAACGCGTCCGATGCTCTACCACTCAGCTACGGTGGCGGTCATCTCCCCGTCCACTTTATGGGGTATATATGTGTACTTAAACGTGGGAGCGTCAGTCAGCGCCGCCTGTTGCCATTACGGCGAGTGTGGAACACTCATTTTTGCCTGTAGGCGTCATGTAGTACGTGATCTGATTACGAGAGGGCAGCTGACTAGTAATCCCTCGCATACCACCTGAAGGCATCAAGTCTGCCAGAACGAGACCCTCGTTATGAATGAAGGAAGGAATTGTAAACTTAAGGGCTCGTTTGCTTTGTTAAACATAGTATTACTG
>JALIZH010021347.1:0-34428 GCA_030522465.1 Rhipicephalus appendiculatus | reverse complement strand
GTGCGCTGCGCGCGTTTATTCTGTTTGAGCTTGCTTGCTTGTTCTTTAGAACTGGCTCCGACCCCTCTTTGGGGATTGGCCAAGAAGCTGGCTACTAATGTAAACATTAAGAATGTGGCAACTACTACGGTTACAGTAAAAGAGGATGCATACATACATACCTACACAAACACATACGCACATATAATAGGGTGTTTCAATAAATTGTCCAAAAATACTAAAACAAATAAGGAAAAACTAAATATTTGATCACTCCCTCCATACTACATTTCGCAACGGCACACTTCTTGAGATGTCTAGATACGTCAATTGAAGCTAACACACAAATTAAAGCAGTTAAATTAATTAAATTTTATATTAAGTGGATACAGGGGGGCTGGGTCAAATGGGAGAATTTAAAGTTCTTCGGGCTAAGAGCTCATTGCCGCTTTGACATTTCGAAAAGCGGTCTCTGTTAATCATTGCAGAGTAATGAAATTCGACCAATTCACACCGTTGAAACCGAAGCGCCGACGAGCGCAACTAGCAGACGACCAGAATGACGCCGCTGTTCTCAACGACTGCAGCGGTGTTTTTCTGCATTCATTAATGTACGAGCGCCGCACATACCGTAATTCCAAGTACAGCGACGAAACGAAGTCGATCGATGGTTGATGTAACAGCGCTCGATCATTCTGGGCGTATCAGAAAAAATATGCCACTTATGCTCGTCCGTGTCAGCCGTTTCGCCGGCGAGATTGGTCAACTTCATAACTGTGATAAAATTACCGGCGGCCGCTTTATGGAAATCCCTGAGCGGCAATGGGCTCTTCGCAAAAAGGGCTCCAATTCTCCCGTTTGGCCTGATCATCGTTCTGTCCTCTTAATTATTGTGACGAATCATTAAAATTTTTAACTGCTGCCACTATTAATGTTTCTAGTCATGTTAAAGTGGTCCTGAGCCACATCTTCTGAGTAATCATCGACTCGGCACATTATCGCATTTTTAGATGTGAAGCATCTTATGGCGAAGCTTAATCCGGTGGTGGTGTGCGGCGTGACCACCCTTACTGCGCATGCGCAAACCCTTTCAAAAAAATAAAAATAAAAAACCTCCTCTCCCCCTCTCTCTCCTCTAGGCATCCCTCCCCCGCGGCAACCACACCCCCACTGCGCATGCGCCTTCCCTCCTCTCCTTCTACGCTCCCCCTCTCTCCTCTAGGCATCCCAGCCCACGGCGTCCACACTCGCACTGCGCATGCGCGTCCCCCCCTCTCTCCTACGCTCCCCCTCTAGGCATCCCTGCCCGCGGCGCCCACACTCCCCACTGCGCATGCGCGTCCCCCCCTCCCTACGCCTAGGCATCCCTGCCCGCGGCGCCCACACTCCACTGCACAGCGTCCCCCTTTCTCCCTCTCCTACGCTCCCCCGCCCTCTCTCGCCTCGCGAGGCCGACGCAGGCAGCGTCTGCTAGCGAGTTTCTTGGTTGACAAACCGACTGCTCGCGCTGCACAACCGTTCACTGGCCACCCCGTATATATGGCTATGGATCTTGACCTCCATGCTGGTGCCGGTGGGAGATTTCTCCTGTGCGTTGTTGAACAATAAAAATTTTCGCAGCGTGCGCGTTAACTAAAAGCGGACTGCGGGTCTCTGTGTCCAGTCGAAGTCTTCTGTCTCTCATTGCCCATTAGCAGCGATTGGTATGTTCCAGTAGAAAAACACCGCTCCATCACTGCGTGCTTTGCGCCTCCCCAGTTTTTCTCTCCTGCGCAACGCCTGATGAGCGCCAGCGTCAACGCCGCCGCCAGTGTAAGCGTTAGCGCCCGCTGCTTCACATCTACACATGGTTCCCTTTAGCGGGAGATGGTGTAATTTTTTCTCTCTTCGTTCGTCCCGACGAACGCTCTGGAAACCACGTAGACCCGCCACGGTGGTCTAGTGGTTATGGTGCTCGACTGCTGACACGAAGGTCGCATTTTTCGGCCGCATTTTCGGTCAAGGCGAAAATGCTTGAGGCCCGTGTGCTTGGATTTAGGTGCACGTTAAAGAACCACAGGTGGTCGAAATTTCTGGAGCCCTCCACTATGGCGTCTCTCATAATCACATTGTGGTTTTAGGACCTTAAAGACCCAGATATTATTATATTAAACCACGTAGGGTAGGATAAGCAATGGGAAAGAAGCTATGTCACGAGCTCGCCGTGACCTTGAGCGCGTCATTGAACACGACGGCTCCCTCCCAGTGTTATATGTTACGCGCTAGTGCGACTATCGTGTAACCTTAGCACCCTATAGACCAGCTGCCTCAAATTCACCTCACCTAGCGGGCCGCAGTCACGAAACTTAGACCCGCAAGAACCGGGCATGAAAGTATGTCGTAATCTCTTCCGGACGCTCTTTCTCTGTTACCGAACATAATAAGATCATTTTTGTAGCTTGGACGTGCTCGAGTGAACCAAGAGCAATTCCGCGACCTTAGGTGCAAATACACAGCTATTTATTAGTTATTAAAGGGTGAGAGTGCTCCCAGAAACATCCCACTCCACTGTGACGCAGCAAGCGCGCACGCTTACACGAAAGAACGGGATTATTTAGGCGTGCCAGCGATAATGCTTTCACTAATGTTTAGGGCTCTTGCTTCAGGACAAATGCAGCAATATTTACCAGTACACGATATCGGCGTACCTTAGGCAGCCTTGCTGCCTGAAAACCAGTATTAAACGAATGATGTGCATTCACACATTGTGGGGACCATCGCACCATGGCAGCGACCTCTTACGACTTTTTTCATCTAAGTCTGTCTGTCTGTCTGTCTGTCTATCTATCTATATATCTATGCGTTGTCGCGTGGTTGGGACGGGGAAGAAAGCAATCGCAGTCGAAGATGAAACTCCTCATTGGGCGAACTTGTGACCAGAATAGGAACGACACTCGAAGTGCAACGATATCGACGCGCACAGTTGACGCTCGTGAAATGATCTGATCAGCGGTAAAGCGCGGCGGCAATTGTACATGTAGCTCCGAAGATGCCAGCGTTATCGTTGGCGGTCGCGTAAGTTCCAGAATAAACTCCATCGTTCGCGTTGTGCGCGCTATCTTATCGGAAGGGTCTAAAATAGTCGGGAATCTTCTCAGACATTCGTAAAAAAATAGGAAAAAGAAGCGCCCGTGCGTCCGGGCACTCTCATTGTCGTCTCCTTAACCTGGTATATTCCAAAATTGGCTCAAGTGGCTATGAGTGCATGACGAACCCGATACACATGCAGGTCATTACACGCGAATAACGATACACATGACACACATGAATAACGTGACTTGCCTGTCGCGAACGTTATGAAACCCTTTCCACTCGTTTTTACGGATCATGGTATAAGGGTGTATGCGCCACAGGTAATTGACAGCCTCTATAAACCCAGGAACAGCGGGAATAGACTTTCAAAATCTTAACACGAAAACGTTAAGAAGCTCGTGTCGCAGAAAACCCGGTGCCGCCGTCTACAACATTGACAATGAGCGAAAAGTCTTTCATTTAGGGGAAGAATCGAAATCACGGCTCGAGCCAGATTCGAACATAGGCATACTGCATTAAAGTCATGTATTCTATCGCTGAGCTACACCAGTGCTTCAAACTGCTGAAACTGGCCCTACACATAAATTTCAACCTGCCACGTTACAACGCGTTCCTTGTATCCACTATGCTGATAAGCAAGAGGCCAGACGTCAAAAACGATACTGCGATGTGCAAGTGCGCGTTTAAAAGTGCGACATGCCATCAGCATAAAGGACAAAGAATATGACGCGCGGCTGCGGCACGTGTGAGCGTGAGCATTTTAAACTAATATGGAGCCTCCTCGATGATTTGGAAGAAAAAAAAAAGTCACAGTTTCGCCGCAATATTGAAGCAATGAATGCGGTAGCAAGGAATTGGAATGTCATACGAAGATCGACGAGCAGCTCGATACTTGCAGCTTCCCACTGAAGCGCAAAGAAGGACGCTCGAAAAGGACGCGCAAGTATACACAGGACAAGCGTGAACTAACAACTATTACAGTTGTTACGCCTTTTTGTTTGAACAACGCGCTGCAAGTGTCGACAACGCAAGACCCGACGCTCTTAGATATTTCTTCTTTTAAAGTGCGGCGCGCGGAATGACCCCCCTGCGTCTTCTGACACGCGGTGACGTCTGACGCAAGGTGCACACTGTCCTTTTTTTTTCCTTTCCACGTCACGAGTGGGTACAGAAATGGGCCCCGTTTTCGTGCCCGTCTCAAGGGTAGTTTTCAAAGTATATTCAAATGTAGGAGCGTTGCGTGATAGGAAACAGGCTCAAGCTCCTCCGAGATCTGCGTACCACCAGCGGTAAAGGGTGTGCATAAATAGCTTGCCATTATTCTGCCGGCACATGCATAGGGAGTGGGTAAGTGGTCAACGCACCGCGCTGCGGAGCGAGTGGTCGCTGGTTCGAATCCCCGGGGAGGTACTTTTGGAAATTTTTTCGTCTGATTTATTTTTCCTCGTGCCTTTTTTTTATACATACATATACATAACCGGGACATGACGGCGACGGCAAAAATCATCCGAGAGTGTCCATATAATTGCTATCGCAATAAAAACCACATGTGCAGCACGGCAGAGCTAGCAGACGTGGCTGAGTCGGGACCGAGGTGAAGAAGGTGACCAGGGTGACTGCATCAAGGCAGCTGCGGGCTCCCACCTGGACACAGACCAAGCTTGTTCTCGACGTCTGGCGTGGGCCAGGCAAGCCCTACGTCTCTGGCTTCGCGTCCAAGCTGCGGCTGGCGAACGCCGAAGGGTCACTGACCCCGACTCGCCCGACGCTTCCATCCGTCCAAGCTAACGATGTGAGCGTCTCTACCACATCTCCAGACATCCCCGTCTGCACGAGTGTGTCCGCGCCTTGACTCCATTGCCTCCGCTGCAGTCGCCGCGTTTAATGAACGGTGACCCTCTTTTCCGCCTAAACATGCCGTTTGTGAACAGTGAGCGTCTTTCAGTTGTTTCCTATTCTCGTTAACTTCTTTCTTTACCTTTCTCTCTTCCTCGCTATCTTTATTTCTGATGTGTAAATATTGCCACGCGCGTTTCTTATTTTGCTCTATTCGGTTCTTCGCCCTCAAAGTCTGTCAGCAATGCTCAGCGCGAACCGCGCCTGACTGTTCTAGAAGCTTCGCGATTACTGTAGATCGTTTTGTTAAGATTGCGCGCAAGACGCGAACACTCGAGCTTATTCCAGAGCTTGTGCGACAACGAGTGATAAGACTGGAATATTCTATGACGCACGTATAAATGCTGACGCGCTTCACCGCTTGCCAGTTGATCGACGGCCGACGCTCTGCTCGCCGCTATCAGTGCCAGCGTGTATTGCTGTAATCTTACTTTCTGTTTACCGGCCTCAAGTTCGGCCTAATAAACAGTTTCATCTTGGACACGTCGCCTGCTGCCTTCGTCGACGTCACACCCACGTGACATCTGGTGGAGGTGCTGCTTCGTTCATGTACCGGACACCCGCGTCAAGCCGTGAACCCAGCCCCACTCGCGAGGGAGACGTCGACACCAACCACGACCAGCGAGTTAGCCGTAGGCAGCAAGGTCTACATCCGGAGTACGGTCCTCTACCTGACAAGACTCGGAAGACCAAGGCCATGACCTCGACTGCGGCAACGATGACTGCCGCTGCGCCACAGCCAGCGATCGTAATGCAGCAGCCAAGGGAGCCACCGACTTTCCGTGGATCATCGTTCGAAGACCCTGAGACCTGGCTGGAGACATACGACCGAGTGGCCACCCTAAACCACTGGGACCCGGAAGAGAAGCTGCGTCGCGTCTACTTTTACCTGGAAGACGCGGCAAGGACCTGGTTCGAGAATCGGGAGTCTGCGCTTCAAACCTGGGATCTTTTCCGCGGCACATTCCTGGACACGTTCAGGAGCATCGCCCGCAAGGAAAGAGCCGCGACGTTGCTGGAGACGAGGGTGCAACTCCCGAACGAAAGAGTGGCCATCTTCGCTGAAGAATTGACGCGACTCTTCCGACACGCTGACCCCGACATGCCCGAGGAGAAGAAAGTCCGTTTTCTCATGCGAGGAGTCAAGCAAGAACTCTTCGCCGGGATGATGCGGAACCCACCAAAGACCGTCCAGGAATTCTTGTCGGAAGCAACAGCGATCGAGAAGACGCTGGAAATGCGAACCCGCCAGTACGATCGCCGAACGATGCAAGACAGCCCAGGAGTTCATGCTCTCGGCTCCGACGACCTGCGCGAAACGATACGAGCGATCGTGCGGGAGGAACTGCGCAAGCTGTTACCCTCATCAATGCCGCAAGTGGACTCGATCGCCGACATCGTTCGCGAAGGGATCCAGCAGTCGATCTGCACCCCCCAACCGCCACAGCCGCAAGCCATGAGCTACGCTGCTGCCGCCCGACGCTCCGCTCCGCCTCCACGTCCACGTCAGGAGGCCGCACCACCCCATTTCCGCCGCCAGACACCGCCGTCCCCACGACCGACGCCATACCGCTCACCTGGCAGCGAGCACTACTCCCCAAGAAAAACCGACATCTGGCGAGCCCCTGACAACCGCCCGCTCTGCTACCACTGCGGGGAAGCTGGACATACCTACCGCCGCTGCCAGTACCGCCAGATGGGCCTACGCGGCTTCGCCGTCAACGCACCGCCCCCACAGCACGGCGAGCGCCCACGCGACATCGCCGACTACTTGACCACCACTGAGCGGGCACCTCGACGTTCATCGCGTTCGCCATCGCCTGGACCCTACCGGTCCCCTAACCGACGACAGCAGTACAGCAGCATCAACCGGGGCCGTTCCGTGAGCCCATATCCGGAAAACTAAGGGCAGCAACCGATGGAGGTGCGGTTGCTGTACGACGAACTACCGAAGACCCTCCGCCGACGCCGACGACGACGCCGCGACGATACCTGAAGAACAAAGCAAGAGGGAGCCCTGAAGTCGAAACTTCGCGGCCGGAAGAAGACCTGACGACGCCACGTGGAAGCAGCGGAGCAAACCGCCGCAGCCGTGATCCGACGCTGCGACCCAACCGTAACGCACGACGACGAACCAGCGACCTCGACGTAATATTCGACGGCCACAACGTCACCGCTCTCGTCGACACTGGAGCCGACTATTCCGTCGTCAGTGGACCTTTTGCGACGAAGTTGAAGAAAGTGAAGACTGCTTGGCAAGGCCCTGAAATCCGGACCGCTGGGGGTCATCTAATAACGCCGGCCGGTGTTTGCACAGCAAGAGTCACCATCAATAACCGGACTTATCCCGCCAGCTTTCTAATTCTGCAGCACTGCTCCAGGGATGTGATACTGGGGATGGACTTCCTAAGTCAACACGGCGCCGTGATCGACCTGAGGTCTGAGTCAATAACACTGACTTCAGACGAAGCGTTGCCGCCTCACACGACGCCGGAGAATCATGCCTTGAATGTAATTGAAGAGCAGGTCACCGTTCCGCCCCTCTCCAGCGTCGTCATTTCCGTCGGCACCGAAATACCCGCTGACATTGAAGGCGTCATCGAGGGCGATCAGCGCCTGCTTGTGAACCATCAGATTTGCGTCGCAAGAGGCATCGCCGAGTTGCGCGATGGCAAAGCAAAGGTACTGCTGACAAACTTCAGCCACGAATATAGGCACCTTAACATTGGCACGACGGTCGCCCACATCGAGAAAATCGTGGACACCAGCCGTGCTTTCGCCCTCTCCGACGCTACCGAACCTGTTTTGACGAATCGAGGTCCCAAACCAGATTTCGACGTCAACCCGAACCTTCCGAAGGTCAAGCAAGACCAGCTAAAGGCCCTGCTCCTGCGATTCAAAGACTGCTTCTCGGCGTCGTCAAGAATTCGACAGACCCCAGTCGCGAAACATCGGATCATTACAGAAGAAAGTGCTCGACCAGTTCGACAGAGCCCGTACCGAGTATCGACGCGCGAACGCGAGGCCGTGAAGAAGCAAGTCGATGAAATGCTACGCGACGACATAATCCAGCCGTCCAAGAGTCCCTGGGCGTCTCCCGTGGTTTTGGTGAAGAAGAAGGACGGCACGCTACGTTTCTGCGTCGACTATCGTCGCCTGAACAAGATCACTAGGAAGGACGTGTACCCCCTCCCACGGATAGACGACGCCCTGGATCGACTCCACAACGCAAAGTACTTTTCGTCGATGGACCTCAAGACAGGCTACTGGCAAATCGAAGTCGACGAGAGAGACCGAGAAAAGACTGCTTTCATAACTCCAGACGGCCTGTTCGAGTTCAAGGTCATGCCT
Source organism: Rhipicephalus appendiculatus (assembly GCA_030522465.1). Taxonomy (NCBI): domain Eukaryota; kingdom Metazoa; phylum Arthropoda; class Arachnida; order Ixodida; family Ixodidae; genus Rhipicephalus; species Rhipicephalus appendiculatus. Next base: position 26,130 of record JALIZH010021347.1, on the reverse strand, counting down.
TTTGGTCTTTGCTCGGCGCCCGCGACCTTCCAACGCGTTATGGATACCGTACTGGCCGGCTTGAAGTGGCAGACTTGTCTTGTGTACTTGGACGACGTCGTTGTGTTTTCTTCAAACTTCGACGAACACCTGCGGCGCCTTGAGGCTGTACTTCAAGCAATCAAGACCTCCGGACTTACCCTGAAGTCACAAAAGTGCCGCTTCGCCTACGAGGAACTCTTGTTCTTGGGCCACGTGATAAGCAAGTCCGGAGTACGCCCTGACCCTCAGAAGACAGCCGCCATCGCTACATTCCCGCCACCCGCCGACAAGAAGGGCGTGCGTCGATTTCTAGGCCTGTGCGCCTACTACAGGCGGTTCGTCAAAAACTTTGCCCGCATCGCCGAACCACTCACTAACCTTACGAGGGCCGACGTCGAGTTCAAATGGGAAACGCCGCAGGAGGAAGCATTTCAAGACCTAAAACGACGCCTGCAAACGCCTCCGTTACTTGCGCATTTTGACGATCACGCCGAAACAGAAGTGCACACCGACGCAAGCAGTGTGGGACTCGGCGCCGTCCTTGTGCAGAGGACGGATGGACTGGAAAGGGTTATCAGTTATGCTAGCCGGTCGCTATCCAAGGCAGAGGCCAACTATTCCACAACTGAAAAGGAGTGCCTCGCCATCATCTGGGCTACGTCAAAGTTTCGCCCTTACCTTTACGGAAGGCCCTTCAAAGTTGTGAGCGACCACCACGCCTTGTGTTGGCTAGCTAACCTGAAGGACCCTTCAGGTCGTCTCGCAAGATGGAGTCTGAGACTTCAAGAATTCGACGTTACCGTCGTTTACAAGTCCGGACGAAAACACTCTGACGCCGACTGCTTATCTCGCGCCCCCCCGTCGAACCGCCGCCGCAAGATGACCAGGAGGACGACTTCTTGGGAACCATAAGCGCCGACGACTTCGCCGAACGACAGCGAGCCGACCCGCAACTCAAGGGCCTTATGGAGTACCTCGAAGGCAAGACCGCCATTGTTCCGAAGGCATTCAAGCGAGTACTCACGTCGTTTGTATTACGAAACGGCATTCTCATAAAGAAGAATTTCTCGCCCCTTCGAGCCAACTACCTTCTCATAGTGCCTTCAGCATTGCGACCAGAAGTCCTCCAGGCACTACACGACGACCCCCATGGCTGGACACCTCGGACTTTCCCGCACGCTCGCAAGAGTACAAGAAAAGTACTACTGGCCGCGCCTTGCCGCCGACGTCGCCCACTACGTAAGGACGTGCCGAGACTGTCAGCGACGGAAGACACCGCCAGCAAGACCAGCAGGCTTCCTTCACCCGATCGAGCCTCCTCGGCGACCGTTCCAGCAGATCGGCATGGACCTCCTGGGGCCGTTCCCAACGTCGACTTGCGGAAATAAATGGATCGTCGTAGCTACCGACTACCTCACCCGCTACGCCGAAACAAAAGCCCTGCCCAAGGGCAGTGCCGCCGAGGTAGCCAAGTTCTTCGTTGAGAACATCGTCCTTCGACACGGCGCCCCAGAGGTTCTCATCACCGACAGAGGTACGGCGTTTACGGCTGACTTAACTCAGGCGATCTTGGGATACAGCCACACAAGCCACCGCCGGACCACCGCGTACCACCCACAGACCAATGGCCTGACCGAGCGTCTAAATAAGACTATCGCCGACATGCTGGCCATGTACGTCGACGTCGAACACAAGACGTGGGACGCCATCCTTCCGTACGTGACCTTCGCATACAACACGGCCGTGCAGGAGACGACACAGATGACGCCATACAAGTTGGTCTACGGAAGGAACCCGGCAACGACGCTCGACGCCATGCTGCCCAACGTCGCTGACGAAGAAAACCTCGACGTCACCGGCTACCTACAGCGCGCCGAAGAAGCCCGACAACTCGCCCGCCAGCGCATCAAGAATCAGCAGACAACCGACAGCCGCCGTTACAATCTTCGACGACGCTTTGTGGAATACCAGCCCGGCGACCGCGTTTGGGTGTGGACGCCGATACGCCGACGCGGACTCAGTGAAAAACTTCTTCGGCGATACTTCGGGCCATACAAGGTGCTTCGACGTCTCGGTGCTCTGGACTACGAGGTCGTTCCGGACGGCATTACTAACTCCCAACGGCGTCGTGCGCGACCTGAAGTCGTCCATGTCGTGCGCCTCAAGCCGTATTACGCGCGTTAGCGGACCTGAGGACTTCACTTATTGCTTTATTGTTGTACTTTCTTTCTTTGTTGTTGTGACTTATTGTTGCATGCATTTTTTTTCCCATGTTCTGTTTTAAGCATCGGGCCGATGCTTTTTCAGAGGGGGGCATTGCCACGCGCGTATCTTATTTTGCTCTATTCGGTTCTTCGCCCTCAAAGTCTGTCAGCAATGCTCAGCGCAAACCGCGCCTGACTGTTCTAGAAGCTTCGCGATTACTGTAGATCGTTTTGTTAAGATTGCGCGCAAGACGCGAACACTCGAGCTTATTCCAGAGCTTGTGCGACAACGAGTGATAAGACTGGAATATTCTATGACGCACGTATAAATGCCGACGCGCTTCACCGCTTGCCAGTTGATCGACGGCCGACGCTCTGCTCGCCGCTATCAGTGCCAGCGTGTATTGCTGTAATCTTACTTTCTGTTTACCGGCCACAAGTTCGGCCTAATAAACAGTTTCATCTTGGACACGTCGCCTGCTGCCTTCGTCGACGTCACACCCACGTGACAATATATTGAGTGTTTGTTCATTTGTGTGCACAAATGGTCTCGACACCTCCTTTCTTGAGGCCGGTTATGTTATCACCTTATACACGAACCTACACGAGAGCGTTACTGATTGAGTAGCCTCGTGACAGATACACTGCTCCGACTGGACTGTCCTTGAGCGTGAGCTCCCTCGAGCAAGCTTCGCGCTATCCGTACGAAGACACGCCGCTTTAAAAAGTTCCAGGGACGCCGCTGATACCGATGCCACACCACAGCCACACGATGACGACAGCGACGAGCAAGAATGTCGAATGGAGTGCGGTGGAATGAGGAACACGCGCACACTCAAGTTGTCTGAAAAGAAAAATGCTGGCAGGTGCACACTATAACACTAGCAGTTGACAGGGCGGGGAAATTCTGTGTTTTGTCATAGAGAAATTAATGGTTTCGCTCTGATGCGGAAATCCAAAGTACGGTGCATTGATTTATTGGAAAGAAGTTTGCATCCTAGGTAACTTCAGCGCATGCGCGAGCCACATTGGTAATCACCGTTACAGAATGACACACGACTGTCAGTTATCAAGACTTCTCTAAAAAGTGCGATTCTCTAGCGATAAAGATTCAAAGACGGCACACTGACAGAGATGACTTACACTGATTATTCGAACATTCGAATGCAACAATTGACATTCGAGAAAACGGCAGCGTCGCACTAGTGCTCCCTAGCCTGAAGGAACAAGGAGAAGGAGGATACAACTTTATTCAAAAGAAAGTTCAGGGCTTTGGAGCGGGCCGCTTCTCTGCGGCGACCTCTTCTGCCCATGCAACGACGGCTTTTTTGCAGCTCTTCGTAGTCTCCCATGTTGCGTCTGAGCGAGCTGGCAGAAGCTCTCTGGGTGGGGGAGGGCCCCCGCATTCCCAGACGATGTGACTTTGGTATGCTATGGCATTTTTATCACAATTTTTGCATATTGAATCAACCTCTCCGCCTGTGAAGAGCGCTAGGCGGTGAGGAATGGTTAGGGCGTTAGTTTGAATTCGGCGGGTGGCCTGCGCTACACACTGTGGGGGTGCATGTCGGCTTTTTTCATGGAATGCTCACGTGGAAATGATTTTGGGTAAACTCTCTCAGGTAACTGGAATACTATGTAAGTTGCGTTTTTTCCTTCCAGAAAGTATTAAAGTTCTTTTGTAGAAATCTCTGTTTCTATTATACATAAATTACTGTCATCTCGTCTGGGGCACTACAACACTTACTAACACCAATACCCTCCATAGAATGCAGAAGAAAGCTGTGCGTTGTATTCTAAATGTCCTCTTTGCAAAAAACTTAATCTGCTACCGGTGCCCAACATTTACGAAAATATATTAATAAGAAGTTATAAGAACACTACTAAAAAAAACAGCGACACTCTAAAACGTATTTCCAATTTAATGCCAAAACAGAAAACAACCAATACAAGGAGCTCCGAAATGTTGGAACTACCGAGGTCTAGAACAAATTATACCTATCGCATGCTACGTTATAGGCTACCTTATCACTTAAACACAAAAAAACATAATATAACACTTCATGATATTGTATGATAGAATGAACATGTCTGTCACTGCAAATACCTATGTGGTAGTGCTCAATGCGGTGTATTTGTTGTGTAAAAATTTTGTTTCCTCTTTCTGTTTGTACTATGCCTACCAAGGTTTGTATAGGCGCTGGAATGAAATGTTTTTATTTTTACATCCCCCCCCCCAAAAAGAACTTGTGTAGGTAGTACAAAATTCTCCATTTTTTCGTTCATCTTCTGTTTCTTTTTTTTTTTATAAGTCTGTATAATCACGTATTTTCGTAGTTCTCAGTGTGACCATCCTATATTTTCTATATTTTAGTGTTAAAATGCTTTTCCCATTTGTTGTTTTGTCGTCTGCCTCAAAAAAATGGGGCCATGGACCACGTCAAGCCTTGCTGGCTTTTTGTTCATGGTCCTCAACATTGTTTGTACAAATGTTGAAATAAAATTTGATTTGAATTGATTTGATTTGATTTTCTCCCAGGGGCGGTGGGGGAATGTTCTCCTCCGCATCTTCGGCATTTCGCTATTTCAGGGCCGGCAGTGGGCACACGTCTGTGCGGTGCCCAAGCTTCCTGCAGTTCAAGCAGGCCTCCGGTCTCTCCCTTAAGGGATGTACTTCGAATGCGAAACACCTGAAGTGGATCGTAGCAGCAAGCTTGTGTCCGGCGAAGGTGATTAGCAGGTGTCTTGATGAGCCAAGCCCCCCTGGCATTGACGATGGGGATGTCAGAGTTTTTAGATGCGAAGCATCTTATGCTCGGGGCTTTGTCCGTCCCTCCCAGTCCCGCGTCCCGCGTCCGGCCACTTTCATGAAGTAGGGAAACACCCATTATGCGAACCAGAACACTGTAGTAATATGAAGGCCGTCAACCACTACTACAGCCATCAGAGTCATGGCCGAGAGCACAGAGAGGCTGCTTAGCAATGGCTAGGCAGGTGGTGTCTGTCGCCCAGGTTGACCCCATTCCTTGATCTTGCTTGCATGTCTTTGGAGGGGGCTTGGTCCGTCCCTCCTTCCCGCGTCCCACACCACCACAGCGCATGCGCGTCCCCTTCCCCTCTCTCTCCTACGCTCACCCCCCTTTCTCTCATCTAGGAATCCTCTACTCTACGGAGCGTCCCACACCCCCCCACAGCGCATGCGCGTCCCCTCCCCTATCCTCTCCTACGCTCACCCCCTTTCTCTACTCTAGGAATCCTCTACTCTACGGAGCGGCTCCGGCGTCCCACAGCGCATGCGCGTTCCCTCCCCTATCCTCTCCTACGCTCACCCCCCTTTCTCTACTCTAGGAATCCTCTACTCTACGGAGCGGCTCCGGCGTCCCACAGCGCATGCGCGTCCCCTCCCCTATCCTCTCCTACGCTCACCCCCTTTCTCTACTCTAGGAATCCTCAACTACAGCGCATGCGCGTCCTCTCCCCCCTCTCGCCTCTAGGAATCCTCTACTCTACGGAGCGGCTCCCGCGTCCCCCCCCACCCCCCACAGCGCATGCACGTCCCCTCCCCTTCTCTCCCCTCTCCTATGGTCCCCCCGTCCTCTCCTCTAGGAATCCTCTACGGAGCGAACGACAGGTGGTGTGACCGCTGCATACTCCGCTGGGGGCGCCACGGTAGTTCCGCGGTATGAAAATGACGGAGCGCGCGCGCCTCATTCTCTCTCCTGTGGAGCGCCGCGATGAGCGCCCGGACCGCTGCCGTGAAATGAGAGCGGCGACGTTCCTCCCGCTCAAGCTAATTATCTCCCCGCTGCTTCGCATCCACACATGGTTCCCTTTAGCTGGAGATGGGGAATTCTTTTTTCTTCGTGAGTTGTGCTTGAAGATCTTGGTATGTTTTGTCCACGTATGTCTTGTAGATGACGCCACGGATGAAGTCGTCTGGCGCTGGTACGTAGGTGGCCACTGGTAAGTTCATATTGTACCTCTGACTTCTAAGTACTTCCAGCGAACGGTAGGTGTCTGCTCTGCTTCTGTCGGTTGTACTGACTGTAAGGGTATTTTTAATAGGATAGATTCTTATTTGGTCTTCTTCTGCTCGGGCCGGGTCGGCTTTGGCCGTGTTTTGGATGGATTCCAGCAGCGTAGCGCGGCCAGAGTTCTACAGGTTGAGTGGGTGTCTCAGTCTAATTACAATTTTGTAATACTTGCTGGGCAGCCTCGGCACGGGCCTCCTACGTGGAAGCTGTGGCGGGCGCGTTGCTTGCACTGGGAGCGTCGGGTTACTGCCATGTTTAGGCATCGCTTCTGAAGACTGGGACGCGGCCTTCCTGTACTTGTGCTGCAAATCTAGTGGGTCTGAGCCACCCTGCGTCGATTTTGGCGTGATCCATGTGCCGTCCTCGAGCTCTGCTGTGTCTAGTTCCTCGCTTCCTACATCCATGATCTTCGAAGCTGACTGTCGGCTAGCCCTAAGCGTGGCGGCTGCCACTTTGCGCTCCCTAATGGCTATTCGCGGTGGGCGAGCGTAAATGATGAAAGAAAAGAAAAAATATCCACGCATCTCTATGAAGTGAATCATGACGAGTGGGCGAAGCTCTAGGTATCCTATCGGTGAGTAACCGTGTTACCTGAGCGTTGCCCTATATAATGTAAATTGAGTGACATAAAGTGTATATAGAAATGAAAATTTATTTCGCCTTCTAGTTTAGACAATTCAAGGAGGATTTAGAAAATTGCTGGAGTGGAGGATATGCCTCGAAAGGGAATTCAAGAACCCGCCATCTTACCGGTGGCAAGATACAATTTTAATATGGGTAATTTGTTGGGATATATAGTGCTCGATGTGTGCCTTTGTGTTACAGGTTTCCTCGAGAAGCCTCAATATCTAGGCACATTTTAGTAGAAATCAACTCATCAATACTCTTCTAGATAGGTCATTTTCGCCGGGAACAGCGATCTGTTACCTTATAATTAGCCTATGTCTACGTTGAAGTCTATTCTAAAACCTTTTTCTGGCCCCGCCACGGTGGTCTAGTGGTTATGGCGCTCGACTGCTGACCCTGAAGGTCGCGGGATCGAATCCCGGCCGCGGCGGCTGCATTTTCGATGGAGGCGAAAATGCTGAGGCCCGTGTACTTAGATTTAGGTGCACGTTAAAGAACCCCAGGTGGTCAAAATTTCCGGAGCCCTCCACTACGGCGTTTCTCATAATCATATCGTGGTTTTGGGACGTTAAACCCCAGATATTATTATTAAAACCTTTTTCTGTGTCTCACATATGTTTAGACTATAGCAACGGTTCTATAGCGTGACCACAACGGAAGACAAGGTGAGACCCTAAGGAGCTTCGCCCCTAAAACTGCCAGACCTGCGCGGAACGCGCAGCACAGTCACAACGAAAGCTGGAAGAGTGGCGTGGCTAGAACCTTTTTTTAAACACTCTTGGCACAAGCACACTTCCATGGTACCCACTACGCCATCGATCATCATAATTTTTGTGTAGTGGGGAAGCGTCCACTATGCCATTATTCGTCATTCTTCGGAGCGCCGTGGTATCCGCTACATACTTGTATAAAGCATTATGTGCACTTTGTTGATACTGTGGCTGACGACGATGAAGAATTATGACTGCAGCTTTTGTAATGGATTGGAGGATTCAACAATCCGCTCATCACGCAATTCGCATTGTGTGACGCGTGGTTGTTACTTTACCTTTCTAAAACGCTTTATTACACCGGTTAACGCGATTCCTTACCCGACATGAAGCCTGCATAGGGTCAGTTTGCAGCGGAGTTTCAAGCACCGGCGTAGCGCAGTGGTAGAAAACTGGGCTGCCACGCAGAGGGCCCGGGTTTGAATCCCATTCTGTGCTCGGTATTACTTATTTAGTTTTTTTTCTAATTTCGCGCGATAGTGGTTACTGACACCGGCGGCGGCGCCGGACAACTACGGCGCCAAAATCGGCCCTTGTTGTGATCTCATAACAGCTTTCGCTGTAAAAGGCTCACCATTAGCACTTGTGTTTTCCCAAATGGGCTTCGGTCCAAAATTCATGGTCACAGGACTCAGGGCATCGCTCCGCGTCGCGGCGAGCTGCCGCACAAGCACCTTGTTGCCGCTGCGCCGCCAGCGTCGATGTTAAGGTGGTTAAGGTAAGCGTCGCGCCGCTGGCAGCCGGTCTACTTTCGGTGAATTTTCGGAAGTAGGGAGGTCCACGCCCGAAATATTGATGTTGTAGGGTTCCTCTTCATCTTAGGAAGACGATAAGCACATTTTGTGGTGGTTGCACCCGAATTTGCGCACAAAGACACCCAAAACGCAGTAGCTTGCTTGCTTGCTTGCTTCTATACCTCTGCTTAGGCTCATGCCCACTACGGGGGATTGGCCATTAAACTGGCGATTTAATATAAGGGGGAAAAAGAAATTTAAGATTTAGATGAAGGAAAATGAATTAATGAGACATCTAGGGAATATAGAAATATTGAAGAATGATAAGGTTACGTACGAATAAAAAGTATAAAACTATTAACTGAAATTAAAAAAATAATGAGAAGTCCGAAGTACTAAATTTTCGGTGCACTTAGTTGGGCCAGTTGGTTCTGCATGTCGATGAAGTGGATGCGCTTGAAAGACGAGGACGAAGAAGAGGCGGGACACACAGAGCGCAACTTACAACTTGTATATTGGAAAAATAATAATAGCGTCACTTATATACACTGAAGCACGTGACACAGGGCGTGCGCATTACACGTTACTGATCACTCAAAAAATTCCATCTCTTTCTTAGATAATGTCAATGAAGCTATGCTAACACACGATTCTGCGCGTTCTAAAATTGATTTTCCTTCAACTACGAGCCTCGCCGATTGATTATGGTTGCGGGATATGACTGTGCACTGCTCAAATTTCGGGGTGCAGGAACACCTTTGGCAGTGAGTTGCGAGATGACCGTTGTTACCGTTCCTGACATTATTGCCCGTGTTCTCTTAGACGTTCGTTAAGGCAGCGCCCAGTTTGCCCTAAATATACCTTTCCACATGAAAGTGGAATGTTGTACACAACACCATTCTGGCACTGAACGAAATTAACCCTGTGGTTCACGGCGCAGACGAGAGGCGCACTGGAACAAGGCTCTGTCAATCTGCACAGTCTGGATAATTTTTGCGGAGCGGAAAATACTACCTTCACACCCGCCTTCTGAGCAGCTTTCTTAAGATTGTGTGATATGCGATTAAAGTACGGGATGACCGCTTACTTTTATGTTAGAAGCGTGAAAAGCTGGGCCGGTTGGTTCATAGTTAGATGCGAAAACAAACCAGCGAAAACTTAGGACAAGGACGAAAGAAGAGGCACAATCAAGCACACACCGTCGCCGGACTTACAACCAATTTATTGACGCATCCACAAGTGGTTAAATACCTCCTCCCGCGCACGCGCACACGCCACAACCTGAAGCCTATCATCTGCCCCATAATCAGCCACACCCTGAAAGAAACATCCACTCCTTTTCTGTGATATGCACAGACGGTTCTGCTTAAACAAACGTGCCCATTCTTTTTGATATGGTACGCCTCAAGCAGTTCGCGTTCAATTTTTGATTTACCCCTGCCTAGAATACAGGTCTGTCGAAACAAAGGAACGCAACCGTTGCAATCCCTCACATGCAACGCTAAGTTGCCGCCTGTGCCCAGTCGTACACAGTAGGCATGCTCTTTGAGGCGTTCATTTAGACACTGCCCAGTCTGGCCGATATAAACATGCCCGCAAGTCGTGGGAATGGAATACACTACACCCACGCTACACTTCGTGAAAGTAGTTCGGTGATTAGTGTTGCAGCAGGACTGTCGCCGCCTGAGATACGGGCGCAAAGGCGGCCAGAAAGCTTGCGTGGTGCTGAGAACACTCAGGTTCACGCCAAACTTCCGCGATACTCGTTTTAGACTGTGAGACGTCCTGTGAAAATACGGCATCACCTCGATGTTTCTTGTCTCATCTGTGGCCGGGCCTGTGGTTTTCTTATTTTTTTCTTGCCAACGTTTCGCCGACCGACAACAAAAAAAGACGACGGAAACCAGACGCTTCCCGGCCGGTCACCTGCCTCCATCAGGGCTTTTCGTGCATGACGTGCTGACACTTTGCTGCTCAGGGCATTGCAAATCTGTGTTTTAGGAATGCCCCTGAGCAAAAGCTGTCAGCACGTCATGCACGAAAGCCTGATGGAGCAGGTGGACCGGCTGGAAGCGTCTGGTTTCCCGTCGTCTTTTTTGTTGTCGGTCGGCGAAACGTTGGCAAGAAAAAATAAGAAAACCACAGGCCCGGCCACTAGATGAGACAAGAAACATCGAGGTGATGCCGTATTTTCACAGGACGTCTCACAGTCTAAAACGAGTATCGCGGAAGTTTGGCGTGAACCCTAGTGTTCTCAGCACCACGCAAGCTTTCTGGCCTTTGCGCCCGTATCTCAGGCGGCGAGCGCAGTCCTGCTTGCAACACTAATCACCGAACTACTTTCACGAAGTGTAGCGTGGGTGTAGTGTATTCCATTCCCACGACTTGCGGGCATGTTTATATCGGCCAGACTGGGCAGTGTCTAAATGAACGCCTCAAAGAGCATGCCTACTGTGTACGACTGGGCACAGGCAGCAACTTAGCGTTGCATGTGAGGGATTGCAACGGTTGCGAACCTTTGTTTCGACAGACCTGTATTCTAGGCAGGGGTAAATCAAAAAATTGAACGCGAACTGCTTGAGGCGTACCATATCAAAAAGAATGGGCACGTTTGTTTAAGCGAACCGTCTGTGCATATCACAGAAAAGGAGTGGATGTTTCTTTCAGGGTGTGGCTGATTATGGGGCAGATGATAGGCTTCAGGTTGTGGCGTGTGCGCGTGCGCGGGAGGAGGTATTTAACCACTTGTGGATGCGTCAATAAATTGGTTGTAAGTCCGGCGACGGTGTGTGCTTGATTGTGCCTCTTCTTTCGTCCTTGTCCTAAGTTTTCGCTGGTTTGTTTTCGCATCTTACTTTTATGTTCCTCTTAGGCTTATCGCTGTTCCGTTCACAGAAAGATTGCTTACCTAATCTTTTCACAAGCACCTCGGATACAGACACTAACACGTGGTCAGGGTAGCTTGACGCCTTTAGACGATTTACTTGTTCTAAAAAACATTGCTGCACAAGATGAGGGCATGCTTTCTTAAGTGCATTATTTAGACACATGTTAGCGATGCTTCGTTTCACGAGTTTAGAATGAGCCGATCCATAGGGTAAAATCGGTTTGTTACTCCTTGGCTGATAACCCCAGCATGCATGGTTACTGCGAAAGGTGATACACAGGTCTAAAAACTTAACGGATCCGTTTAACGGAAGTTCATTGGTCACTTGCAACGGCGCTAACGACTGCCTAAAGGCGGTCAAGGTTCCTTCTACATCAAAGTGAGTCCCTGTAGAACTCTTGTCAAAAATTACTAAAAAGTAATCTACAAACCTAAAGATTTTAAATACATTGGAATGTGCGAACTTATTATTGATACGCTCGTCTATCTGACCTGGAAATAGTTCACTTAAAATGGTTGCCAAACTAATTTTAGAACGCGCAGAATCGTGTGTCAGCGTAGCTTCATTGACATTATCTAAGAAAGAGATGAAATTTTTGAGTGCTCAGCAACGTGTAACGCGCAGGCCCTGTGTCACGTGCTTCAGTGTATATAAGTGACGCTACTCTCCTTTTTCCAATAAACAAGTCGTAAGTAGCGCTGTGTGTGTCCCGTCTCTCCTTCGTCCTCGTCTTTCAAGCGTATCCACTTCATCTACTAAATTTTGATTGGGAATAACCTTACAAGTAATTCTTCTTGTACCTCTAAGAAATCCGCAGACGGCTATGCAGACGTTCCTGTTGCTGTGGCCCAGAGAAGAAGCCCGAAGGTAAAGGATATTGTTACGTGAATAACGACTCGGTAGACTGTAGTCCGTAGACTATTTACACGATATATTTACAGTAGCGGTTGCAGCGCTGACCAGTTCAGGTCAGAGCCCGAGGAGCCAGGGATCTTCGTTGTCTTCGTCGGGCGCACACGCGCATGGTTCAGGGGACTGGCATTATGCATGTAGCATAACTCCCTCGCGGCGTATGCGCCGTCTCGGCGCGTCTAGACGTCAACATCACTGGGAGAGCTGTACGGCTTCAAGCGTGCGACGTGTACAATATTGCTGGCCTGCGGGGAGGATGGAGACGACGAGGTGACAGGAGCGATTTCATATGTTACGTGAGTCACCTCACGAAGCACTCGATATGGGCCTGTGTACCGAGAGAGCAGTTTTTCCAACAGGCCAACGCGACGGGTCGGAGTCCACAGCAGAACCAAAGAATCGGGCGAAAAGTTCACGTCTCTGTGTCGCCGATCATACAAACGTCGTTGGTTCCCTTGGGAGTTCAGAAGGCGAGTACGCGCTGTTTCCCGCGCATGAGCAGCCCGGGTAATAGCGTCAAGGGCATATTCGCTGGTCGGCGCTGCTGGGAACGGAATGACGGTGTCGAGGGGCAATGTTGGTTCTCGGCCGAACAAGAGGAAAAAAGGGGAGTAAGCGGCGGTGTCATGGCGCGAAGAGTTGTAGGCAAATGTCACGTACGGTAGAGCAAGGTCCCAGTCCGAGTGGTCTAAAGAAACATACTTCGCAAGCATGTCTTTACGTGTTCGGTTCAGACGCTCTGTGAGGCCATTTGTCTGCGGATGGTACGCCGTAGTCAACTTGTGCCTCGTTGCACATGACTGCGGATGTCCGCTGTGGCTCTCGATAGAAAAGTGCGGCCACGGTCCGTAAGCAGCTGGCGTGGAGCTCCATGTTGCAAGATCACGTCGTGTAGAAGAAAATCGGCGACATCTGTGGCGCAGCTTGTTGGAAGAGCTCGTGTGATGGCGTAGCGCGTGGAGTAGTCTATGGCCACTGCTATCCACCTGTTGCCAGAGGAAGACAGGGGAAAAGGGCCAACTAAGTCTAAACCAACGCGGAAAAATGGTTCGGACGAAATGTCAAGTGGCTGAAGGCACCCAGCGGGAAGCGTCGATGGTGTTTTGCGGCGCTGACATTTTTCACACGCCGCAACGTATCGCCTGACGGAGCGCGCAAGCCCTGGCCAAAAGAAGCGTCGACGGATCCGGTCGTATGTGCGCGACACACCAAGGTGACCGGCAGTTGGAACGTCGTGAAGTTCGTGGAGAACAGTCGAGCGGAAGTATTTTGGTATAACGAGCAGCAGGGCTGGTCCGTCCGGGTGAAAATTGTGGCGGTATAGTGCACCAGCTTGGAGTACGAACGAGTGATGAGACCGGTCCGAACATGCTGATTTGAGACGTTCGATGATAGCACGCAAGGAGGCATCACGGCGTTGCTCGTCGGCGATGTGGGTCAACTGGGAAACAGAGGGGACGCAAACATCGGTGTCGGGGATGGTGCTCGATCCACCGACCGGATAGCGAGATAGGCAGTCGGAGTCCTGATGTAGGCGTCCAGACTTGTACAGCCGGCCATTTTTTTAACCTGAACGCGCGAGCGTCGACCGCTCAGTTGATTTGCGCCGTATAACGAAGCACGGAGGCGAAATGAACGAAAATACGTGCATGCGTGCGATGAATAGCCCTGTGCGGTTGTTTTCTGCCACACTGTTCTGGTAACCGGACACCGGGACGCCAGAAACCGGCGCCTATTGACTCGCCGGTCGACGCTCGCGCGTTCAGGTTAAAAAAAATGGGCGGCTGTACATCACGGCAAAACTTTATTCTTGTAGTCGCGGAGCCCAGCGACGAAGCCGGCCAGTAGGATCTTTCAGTGATGAATGCCAGCAGAGCTCATGGTGGTCCGTGATGACAGAGAAGTGCGTGCCATATAAATATGGGCGGAACTTGGAGACTGCCCAGACAAGAGCAAGGCATTCACGCTCTGTAATTGAATAGTTGCGCTCTGCAGGTGTAAGGAGGCGGCTAGCGTAAGCGATAACGCGGTCGTGTCCCTGCTGGCGTTGGGCGAGGACGGCTCCAATCCCGTGACCACTGGCATCGGTTCGGACCTCTGTCGGAGCGGATGGGTCGAAGTGGGCTAATATAGGCGGCGTTTTCAAAATTGTGATGAGATGAGAAAAAGCGGCCGCTTGAATGGAACCCCACTTAAATGGCACGTCTTCAGAAGCTCAGTAAGTGGTCGAGCGATGGCTGCAAAATCTTTCACGATCCGTCTGAAGTAGGAACAGAGTCCCACAAAACTCCGGACGTCCTTGACTGACTGGGGTACGGGAAAACTCGTGACTGCGCGTATTTTCTCCGGGTCTGGCCGCACACCTGAGGCATCGACGAGGTGGCCCAACACTGTAACCTGCCGGCGGCCGAAGTGGCATTTCGACGAGTTCATTTGGAGGCCAGCGGTGCGGAAGACTTCGAGAATGGCCGACAGACGCTCAAGCTGGTCTCTCAAATGTAGGCGGAAAATACGAGGACGTCGTCTAGGTAACACAGGCATGTTGACCACTTGAACCCTTGTAGCAGAGAGTCCATCATGCGCTCGAACGTGGCTGGGCGTTGCAGAGACCGAATGGCATAACCTTGAATTGGTACAAGCCATCCGGAGTGACGAACGCAGTCTTTTCTTGGTCTTTCTCGTCCACAGCAGTCTGCCAATAGCCGGATCGAAGGTCTATTGATGAAAAGTATCGTGCACCGTGTAAACAATCAAGCGCGTCATCAATTCGAGGCAAAGGGTATACGTCCTTTTTTGTAATGCGATTTAGATGACGGTAATCAACGCAGAAACGCCACGTGTTATCTTTCTTTTTAACAAGGACGACAGGCGACGCCCAAGGGCTTGATGAGGGCTCAATGATGCCTTTGGCTAGCATCTTGTTCACTTCTTCTTGAATAACCTTGCGCTCTGACGCAGATACCCGATATGGTCGGCGGTGAATGGGAACAGCATCACCTGTGTTGATGCGGTGCTTCACCAGGGAAGTCTGGCCGAGTGGTCGATTGTCGACGTCGAAGATGTCGCGGTAGGAATCCAAAAGGTGGCTTAAGGCGACAGATTTCTCGGACTTGAGGTCCGGAGCGATCATGGGGCGTAATGCCACGTCGAGGCATGTGGTATCCGGTGGGTGACAAGGAAGATCTGAGCACACGTCTGCTGCGAAAATGGTGACGTGGTCGTCGGATGAGGATCGCAGCGTGGTAACCGAGATGCCTTGAGGTAGCATTTGCCTCGCGAAGCCGAAATTTATAACGGGCAGATATATCCGCTTAGCGGCTACGGTTACGACGCAGTGTGGCACAGTGATGTCGCGCGCCAATATTTTCAGAATTAAGAGTAATTCTTAATTTTCTGAATAAAATTTCGCGATGTTTTTTTCTATGGCTTGTGAAACGCCGGCAAGTAAATAAAAAGTGATCGATGTTTTCAGACTCTTGACAGTAAAAACAAAGGGGAGATGGCACCTGACCAGACCTGTATAAATAAAAATTAAGAGGCGGAATCCGGCATCGAAATTTTGTGAAACTTCCAATTTGCGAGCGGGGCACCATTTGTTATCCCAAGCAAAAAGAGAGATGATTATATTCTTGAACTGGTAATCTCATTTTCAGGGAATCCTGAAGTAAGGAATATTTGCGAAATCTGGATTCAGTAACCAAAAATTTGGCAGATCCCAAGTACCATGGCAATCGATGTTATGCGAAGCATGCGGAGGCTACGTGCCTGGGTTGTAATGTTCTTATTGAGGGACCACCGCGCGAGAGCATCAGCCATTTCATTTATAAATATGCCACGATGGCCTGGCATCCATACCAACCACACTGTACTCAAGTTTTTAGGGATTAATGCAGCAAAAGCATTCGAAATGGAAGACTCGAAAGGAGAAGCTGGAGTTATAGATTTATGGTGAAGGGTATAAAACCCCGAGGCTTTACTGCGCCGACCAAAGTAAAAATTAAAACACAGAGAAAAAGACGTTTCGGCTCCCACACGGGAGCCTTGTTCACAAATGAAATGAACAAGGCTCCCGTGTGGGAGCCGAAAGCTAATTTCATTTAGAACAAGGCTCCCGTGTGGGAGCCGAAACGTCTTTTTCTCTGTGTTTTAATTTTTACTTTGGTCGGCGCAGTAAAGCCTCGGGGTTTTATACCCTTCACCATGTATCATCCCGACCAGACGGGCTTCCGTCAAACTTTAAACTTCAGTTATAGATTTACATACGGAGAGTGAATCAGTAACTACAACAACTGCCGAAACATTTACTGAAAGTTTTCGAAGGGCTAAAATATTTGCTAAGAGCTCTGCTTCAAATATGGGAGAGTAATCCGGGAGACGCACTGCGAATAACCAAGATAAATCATCTGAGAAGATGCCTCTTTCTCTTCACGCACGGATGCATCAGTAGCAACTAGATTAACAATTCCCAACTGAAGTAGGTAGTCTTCTAATAAACCTATTAGATATCTAGAAGGTAGAAGTTTGGGATAAGATGGGAATATATTATCAAATTCAATTTTTTTGCCAATGACTCATTTGAAACGACGCCGCGTATGTTAACATTTAAATGTTCTAGCTGATCTTGCACAAACAAAACTTGAGGCCTATATACCCGATACCAAGGCTCACTAAAAATGTTATGGATTCAGAAATGAATATAAGCTGTAATCGTCTAAGTGAAGATGCGTAAAATTTTAGATATGTTTTGACGGTAAGCATGCGGAATATACAAGCTAGATTGGGGATTCGGGCTTCTTGATATAACACGCTGTTCGCAGTAAATTTCGGAACCACTGAACAACGACGAAGAGCCTCTCGCTCTAAAATAACCAGGGGGGTTAATTTTGTATGCAGGTCCCCCAGAGTATGAAATGCAACCGAATTCAAGAATCAGGTGAACACACATACGGTAAATCATAAATAGATTGTCCCTGCGTAGGGCCAGTGGGGTGTCGACGACGTTTATGAATTGTTCCAACAGAACGAGTCGCCTTAGATTTCATATGTTCAATGTGATTTCGCCAACTTAGTTTTTCGTCATAAAATACACCTAAATCTTTAACGCAGTCATTTTGGGGAATCACCTCTTGGCGATAGTGAAGGGAAATGCTAATTGGAGAATTCAAAGGGAAAACAGCCACAAAACTTTTGCTAACGTTTAGGGTCATTCGAATCTGATCTGTTGAAACCATAATTCTAATGTTCCTAAATATGATTGTAATGTATGCAAAGAGTGATTATCACATGCAGATGAGAAGAACGCAATGTCATCTGCATGTATACTTGGACGTTATTGTGAAACGGAACTGAGCTTAACAAAATATGAAATAAAACGGGAGAGAGGACGGAACCTTGAGAGTCCTCTCTGTGCTGATGATATTTTGGGTAAGATAAGCCACGCTGGGAACACTAAAATGTCCTACCCTTTAGAAACTCATACAACCAATTAATAATATATTGCGGGAAGTTCAAGCGTTCTAATGTATTGAGCAGGGTGGCTTGTTCTACACTGTCGTATGTCTTAGCCAAATCCAGAGTTACTAATTTTGCATAGGGCCGCCTGCGACGAGCAAGCTTAAGACAACTGCCCAGAACATGAAATGAGATGACTCCATTGATGGAAAGATTGTCCGCTGCATTCACTCAAACCAACGCTGTCTTTTTCGTGAGAGGAGTCGTGAAAAATGACATTTGGCGCCTCTGGCGGCAAAAACATGAACGATCCGATGTACCTGGCCACGTGACCGTTGAATGCTGTACGCGGTCGACGATATTTTTGTTAGTATTGAAATATTGATTGTTTCTTTATATTAGAAGATATTACTCCATAAAAACTGTTCATATAGGCCTGCGTTAGGAGTATGCATTAAAGTGGCGCTGCCTTCGTGTGACGTAATGATCCCATGCTCGTCAGCGCGTTTTGAGCAACTTTTCAGCGTGCTCATGCAATCGTGCACGCAGTTTCCAGGTCACTAAGATTTTGGAGCTACAGTTTTTCTCCCTTCATTTCGTCTCAGAAATGACGTGCACTGCTACTCGGCCCGGCCGTACATATGCGTAGCGACGTTTTCGATGACTTGGCTTGGCTCGTGTATCGAGAGAGTAACGACGCCGGTACAAGCTCCCAGAACACAAGCGCAGGCAACCTTGGGCGCAGGCACACACAACGCGGTACAAACACAGGGAAGGTGTATAATGCCACATCATATGATTTTAACATCTTGTTATTTTCAAAAATAGTTGAAATGCTCAAAATAAAGGTGGTTAAGCATAGTTGCAGGAACTCCAGAGAAAGCAGAACGACGACAGCTTTCACAAATCGCAAGCAGGGCTGACGGCATCGCTATCAATTCTCAGCGTTGCTGGAGGGAAGGTACATCTGTGTTTAGAGCCTTTCAGATCGAAAAATACTGCCTGTAAAATAACTACGTGCTTTTGGCATTAACTACTGCAGCTACAAACACTACGAAGGGTGAGCTTTCTGTCGCGCCGTAAAAAAATGGGTCGAGAAAAATCAGTTGTCGGTCCCTTTAATACTTCCCTCTAAATCTATATGTGGATCCCACATGGAATATCCAGGTCTAAATCCTATCTGACATGGGCTCAGTATTCAGTTCTCTGCTATAATTTTGATGATTCTAAAGTATAATACTCTTTCAATTATTTTTATAACATTCGAAGTTAGTGCGATAGGTCTTATATTATCAATATATGCACCTACTCCTTGTTTTTTAAGCAGGGAAATTATTTCTGCAATTCTCCAATCCGGAGGAATCCAGCCAGTCCCAAGTGAGTGTTTGACGAGATTTAGAAGGTCCTGAGGAGACACCTCAAATAACATTTTTAGCATGTCTGTCATAATGCCGTCTGGACCTGGAGCTGAATCGGGGTGAGATTGAATAACATGAGCAAGCTCTTCTATATATACGCTCACGAAATCATCCACACAGGAAGGTTTGGGAAAGAATAATTGTGATTGAGAGGTGAGGCGCTTTTGTAATCCCAATGCAATTCCATCTAATAAATGAGCCAATTCTTTAGGAGTTAGTGCAACGGACTCTATGTTTATGGGTGAAGAAACAACCTTACGAGACCTAAGAAATCTAAAAAGTGCTTTTTTGTTCCTACTTTTTTAAAGAAAGGTATAACGGTTATGGGGGTATGAATCCTGTGGAGGTCTGAAGTTGATACTTAACAACAATAAGTCGTAGTTTAATCAGCGCAAGTGATTAAAATTTAGAATGGTGGCTTCTCGTAATTCAAAGCAAATAAGCAATAACTAGCAACAATTGAGCTCATACGAACCTTGCTCTATAGGGCATAAGTAATCAAAAGTATTATGAATTAAAAAATTTATGTAAATCTTATAAGTGAAAGCTTATTACTAGAGAAAGTATATCAATTGAATTAATTTTGATTCTATGATGGATGACCGTGGTATATGAGCTACTTGTTGTAGCAGTAGTAGCCGTCAGTTAGTAGCCACAGCTGTTTGTGAAAAAAAAATGTATCTATCTGAGGTTAGTGACGATTCGTGTCAAACAAAAAAATGTGGACAGCTTGGGCTAGAGGCGCAAGGCTGCCGCAGTGGATCTGGTGGTTGCCTAGCTGGTTCCGGCTCCGCTCAATCTCAGCTAGGCTTGATTAGCTCAATTAGGCCAGGTGATACTCAAGTACCTCGGGTGAGCTTGGTTGGATCACACCGATTTAACTAGTGTAAGGAGGAAGAAGAACAATATGCCGTAGTGGGCATATTTCACTAGTTCTAATTAGCACCAATTAGACCGATTGCAGACCGAATTAGTCTCGACTCGGTCATTCGTAATGAACATCTTCCTGAGCTTGTCTTCACTAACCTCATTAGGAATTCGACGTGGATTGATTGGATTAATTATGCTAAATATGGCCTAATTACACTTAGTTCTGCCTGGCTTACTGCTGAACAATTCTTCATTAGATTGAACTATACTTACCTTGACCCAGCTTAACTAACTTATTAGGATTAATTAACATGATTAAGCCATACGAAACTCAAGTATCTCGGCTGGGCTTGGTTCGATCACACACAACTTGATCAGTGTTCGTGATGCTTAGCTTTAATTAGCACTGATTAGACTTGGCTAGGCTTAAGTAAGCTCGACTCGGTCAGTAGTAATCAGTATCTTCCTGAGCTTGGCTTCACTTGCATCATAGGGAATTCAACTTGGATTGCCCGCTTTCTGGTGACACGAATCCGCATGAAAAAAGCTTAATGAGAGGCATAACTAACGGAGTAGCCTAAGGCATAAAGAATAACTTAACGAAAATGCATAACGAAAACCTGGGCGCCGGAGACGCTAATGCCATCGAGTAAAACCGTCAGCGTCCTCAGGAGAAATTGGCGAGAAAACGCTGTTTCATGACGGTGACGTGACAGAACATTCTTCGTCTGCGTGACTCCGGTCCACGGTGCAAGACATACATACACTTTAGGCGACGATGATCGCGAGGCAGAATCAGCCACTGGTGTTTTATTTCACTAGTTGTTGCAGGCCTAACCAGCGCTGAGAACGCGCTGGTTCATTGCACGTACTAGCCTTGCCTAATTTGGAGTGCGAAAATTCTCTGAATTCAACGCCGCACACCTGAATCTCAGAGTTTTGCAAAGTGCTTTCTTTGTATGCATCGATACCTTAATATCAATGATACCATTCGAGCTGACACCTTTAATAGTTGGGAAAAGCACGTTGGTCCAAATCGTACGCATTCGAACGTATAGTATTTACTGTCGCTGTCAATATAAACAAGCATTGCCTTATCGCCGCGCGAAAGCAGGTGAGTGCGAGCTATTATAGAATGAACATTAGACAGCTTTCGAATGTGGTACCAAAAGATTCGTGTATACAATCGCTGGCGTCTGTTGCCACTGCTCATGCGTCATACGCTAACCTCTTGTCACGCACGTTTTATTTCACAAATAGCATGCGTACCGAAACGAACGCAGCCAGGATACTCAATTCGAGAACTCCCAACTGAAACACTCTTACAGTGTGAGAAAAATCAAGAGGAGGGGCGCCGACTGCCAAATGAAACATTTATTGAAGAAAGAAAGTATATGGGTCATTCCACGCCAACTGTCCCAACCTTGGCGCTCGACCATATGCGATTTGCTAGAAAAAAAATTAAGGACTATCTACTGAAAACGAAAAGTCGTCCCTCAAAATCTTTTTTGCGTGAATTTTTGCCGAAAGCTCGAAACCATGGCTCGTAAAACGCGTTGTCAAAAATTCCGCTATTCCTATATTAGGTTAGGACAATTTTTTCCCTTTAGAACGATGGTAGGCTTTTTACTAAGTTTTACGTACTTTTACGCTTCCGGGGTTTCTTTTTTTTATGCGGCCTTGAATATGCACAATATCATCCATATTGGGAATTTTTTTTAAAAAAATAACATTCAGCGAGATGTCATATCTCGCATTAGCGTATTGCCACGAAGTTTTACTGTGCATTAAAAAATAATTTCAGACGTATATAGTGCGAAATAAAGTGTGCAGGTGGTGACAAAGTTGCAAAAAAGTTCATTTTTGCACATATTTAGTCGGAAGTTCGACATTGAGGCTGTTCCTAGTAAAAATATGCTGAATTAAACATTTACCTGCAACCTTCATTGGCTACTCACAGAAAAAAGTTTTATCAAAGTACTATTTGTTTTAAGAGAGAAAAATATTTTTGAATTTGCGTTCCACCGCTCTCTCTGTTTCCACGTGTTTATACGCCGTAGCACTGCGTCCTAGTGGCAAGTACGAGCTGCACGGACGCCGGGGAACATCTCGACAACATAACTAACTTTGTCAGTGCTCATTTAAATTATTTGCAAGCTATTATTAGCCTGAGTAAACGAGAATTGCGAACCTTACTAGACTGTAGTTAACCACATGCGGCTGTCCGCTGCGAGCCTGCATAGTATTCTTACGCAGCACCGGGAAGTGGATTCCGATGTGTGCAACACACCGTTAGCTATACGCTGAGATTCAGAAGTAGGAAGAACACGTTTTAGAAAAAGATCGATTCAAGTAAAAAAAAAAAAAAAAAAGAGGATCTGTTGCGTGGCAGCAAAGTTGCAGTTATGAACCAACACTGGTGAAATGTGGTCACATGCGATTATGTTTGTTTTAACGGCGACTTATCCGCGATGCAACATGTTTCTTTTTTTTCTTTATTTCGATAGACCTTTTCTTAATCGCAATGTTCTTCTTATTTCTAAATCTAAGCGTATAGGCAACGGTGTGTTCCATGCATCGGTACCACTTCCCGTTGCTGCGTAAGGATACTATCCAGGCTGTCAGCGGCCAGCTGCATATGGTTAAATATAGTCGAGTAGGGTTCGCATTTCTCGCTGACTCAGGCTAATAATAGCTAGTAAATAATTTAAATAACCACGGATAAAGTTGATTATGTTGTATAGATGTTCCCCGCGTCCGTGCAGTTTGTACTTACCTCTAGGACGCATTGCTACGACGTATAAACACCTGGAAACAGAGAGCGATAGAACACAAATTCAAAAATATTTTTCTCTCTTAAAACAAATAGTTCTTTGATAAAACGTTTCAGTGAATAGCCAATGAAGGTTGCAAGTAAATGTGCTATTGAGCATATTTTTACCAGGACCACCTCAATGTTGAATTTACGACCAAACATGTGCAAAAATGAACTTTTTTGCAACTTTGTCGCCATGTGCACACTTTATTTCACACTATATACGTCTCAAATTATTTTTAATCTACAGTACAACTTCGTGGCAATACGCTAACGCGAAGTATCACACTTCGCTGAATGTTATTTTTCTATAAAAAAATCCCCAATATGGATGATATTGTGCGCATTCAAGGCCGCATAAAAAGAACCCCGAAAGCGTAAAAGTACGTAAAACTTAGTTTAAATAAAGAGCCTACAAAAAGCCTACCATCGGTCTAAAGCGAAAATTTTGTCTTAACCTAATAACAATACATTTTACGAGCCATGGTTTCGAGCTTTCCGAAAAAAATTCACATGCGGCTTGCGGTACTGAAAATTTTTTTTTCGCCAAAAAAATTTTTGAGGGACGTCTTTTCGTTTTAAGCAAATAGTCCTGAATTTTTTTTTCAAGCAAATTGCAGATGATCGAGCGCCAAGGTTGGGACAGTTGGCGTGGAATGACCCATATATAAATACAGGAAAGCATAAAAAAAATTAGGTTGTTAGAATTTCAATCACGTGTCTGGCGTCAGATAGCGGATTTCCTTGTCGAACAGATCAAGCGACGGAACACTTGCACATTGCTCGCCCCTTTTGTAAATAGCAAGGACCTCAAATATATCTCTCGCGCGCCTTTGACGATAGCGTTTTAGTCGCTGTTTCTTTCTATGTTCGTGCTTCTTTTTCAGTTTTCAGTATGTAACAACTATCAATCAATCAATCAATCAATCAATCAATCAATCAATCAATCAATCAATCAATCAATCAATCAATCAATCAGTGTTTATTCGATCAAGTTAATACAAAAAATGGTTACATAAGTATTTGGACCATTAGCCTATGTGGCTAGTTACTGGTCCAATCTATTACATGAGTATTTTATTACATGGTAGGAGCAGAGGTGCAGTTAATATGACTATGAATCTTTATACACATTCAATGACAGATTATCTTCAAGGTATATTATATCTATTTAAATACACTTTACAATAAATACAAAATAGCTGCAATAATCTAGGCAGACAAGCAATGAGGAACAACTTAAGGCATACATTGTAACAATACAGGACATACGAACACAAGAAAAAAAAATATGTGCAGAATTTCTGGACAAGACTGCGTTGAAGAACCAAAACAGAATTTAAAAAAAAGAAAAATAAAGAAAGAAATATACGCAAGGTGAGTCGCAAAAAGAGTATGAACGTGAGCTTTAGTTGAGAACATGATTGGTTTACAAAATGCATTTTGCAAGTAAAATTACAGTTGCGTCCAAGTTTAATTTCAAGTGGAATTGCGTTCCAGATTTTAGCACCAGTGAACTGTATTAACCGTTCGCCATATACATTTCTGCAATTGGGAAGGTTGGAGTTGCCATTGCCTGCATGTCTTGTATTAAGGGTCGGTGCTGAAAGCGTACTCACAGGTACTGGAAAGTTGGTGTTAATTATAGAATTAATCAATACCGCGGTTTTATAATTTCGCTGAGACGTGAAAGGCAGTATCCGAGTAGATGAAAACAAACCTGAGTTTGGGCAAGAAGAGGGAGAGGACGTAATGATTCGCAAGGCGCGTTTTTGTAATCGTATGACTGGTTCGTTGTACGTTGGATAAGTAAAGCCGCATATCTCGCTACAATAACTGAGTTGAGAGTGGAATAGAGAAAAGTATAATGATCGAAGCACGTTATATAGAAAGTAACACTTGGCTTTAACGCGCGTGAAGCATGCGAAAGCGATCTTTTTTGGATATGTAATTAACCTCTTCCCTCCAATTCAGGTTTTCATCCATTAGAACCCCCCAAGTATTTAAACGTGCAACCGCGCTCAATAGGCGTGCTGTTAATTTCCAGGTTCAGATTACTGTAATCTAGATTTTTCCTCCTGGTATGAAATATGATGTATTTTGTTTTAGATATATTTCATGCGAGCTTGTTGCGGGAGAACCATGCGGAAATATGTGCTAACTCTGCCGTGATTTGTTCTTTTAGCGTACACAGAGAGTTACCTCGAAAAAGCAATGCGGTGTCATCAGCGTACATTATGGTTTTGCATGAAAGAACAGACGGTAGGTCATTTATATACAATGAAAACAACATAGGACCTAGCACGGTTCCCTGGGGTATTCCGCGTGTTATTTTTCTAAAGTCTGAGGATATGCGATCAAACACAACAGATTGTTTCCTATCTGCCAGATGACTAGAAAAAAACTGAAGTGTCTTGTCGGTGAAGCCATAATAAGATTCTAATTTTTTTTGTAGTATGGAATGCGAAACCGTATCAAATGCCTTTTTTATATCCAAGAAAACGCTGACGGCAGTTTCGTTATCATGAAGTGTTGAGTTGACCAACTGGGCTAAAGTAAAAACAGCTGTGGTCGTTGACCTATTTGTGATGAAACCATGTTGTTCAGTGCAGATTATGTCATTTGAGCTTAGAAACCGGCAGAGACGGGACCTAATTATTTTTTCGAAAAGCGTGTTCACAATGCTGAGCACCGAGATGGGACGGTAACTGCTCGGATTTTCTCGATCCCCGGATTTGTCAATAGGTACCACTCTCGCAATCTTTAGGATGTTTGGGTAAGTGCCATTTTGCAAGCAGTTATTTATGATGTGGGTAAGAGGCTCCGAAAGAAGGTCTGCATTTTCCTTCAGTACTTTCGTAGTAATGCCATCATGACCAACGGCTTTATTGCATGGGAGTTTTAGGATTTCTGACCTAATTTCCTCAGTGGTTACGCTTCCAAGCTGAAAGTCTTCACCAAATAATTTCTTTTGCTAAGAATGAAGAGGAGCTGCTTGAGACTGAGCTGGAAAGCTGTTACCAACATTGGTAAAAAAATTTATTGAAGTTATCAGCGGTATTTGTTGTCAGATTATCAGGAGCAATGTGCTTTTTCACGCCTATTCCCTTAACTTCACGCACGAGCTTCCAGACCTGTTGTTTGACATCGCCGCTGTGTTGGACTATTCTAGCACTGTAATACTGCTTCTTGGCTTTCCTTAGCATCCCGAGTGATTTGTTTCTGAAGTGTTTAAACTGCTTTTTATAGTATTCATTTGTTTTGTTTTGTTTCCATCTAGTGAAGTATGCATGTTTTCTCTTTATAACATTCAGAATGTCCCGCGTCACCCAAGGACATATTGCTTCCTTGTGTCTGCGGCCTGTGTATTCTTGCGTTGATTGGGT
>JALIZH010021346.1:0-13884 GCA_030522465.1 Rhipicephalus appendiculatus | reverse complement strand
ACCCTGCAGCGCTTTAATCGTGAGGCGCTCGATGTCAGCGGCTAAATCTTGAAACGTCTCGCCAGGCTTTTGACGACGTTCTCACAGACGGGTGTAGCTCAGCAGAGGTGAAGAAAGGTCTCCATAACACTTATCAAGCGCTTTAGACAGCAAGTCGAAGTTCTCATGCAGTCCGAGGGCACATTCAGGAGGACTTCCGTGGCTTGTCCGCGCAAGTTGGCGACGAGTACCTGGGCTTTCCGCCGGTCGTCCTAACTATTGGCTATGCCAATGGTATCCAGCTGAATTCGGTAGGCGTCCCAGGATACTGTATTGTCGAAAAGCGGAGCGTTCAGTTGCTTCGGAGGCTGTGCCACTCCGATGTCGCTACAATGTGCAGCCATCCTTACAGTCAGCTCCACAGGTTTCTTGTTACGGTCCCTTGCCGCTCTCCAGCTCTCACATGCCTTGTATCCCACTTCTGACACCAAAATGTTACGTAGAAAACACACAGAGAAAGCAAAGCTAACCACTTTACTGCGGAAACTGGTTGCCATCGTCCAGCTTCTTCTGTCTCGTCCTTCACTGCTCCTCTTCTGAGCCCATACCCCACTGTTACCTCCTAACAATATACACATGTATGTATGTATGTATGTATATATTGAGGGTGTGTCAGCTAACTCGGCTCAATACATAAAGAACAGCAAGGAGGTCTAGGAAGGTTGTAAGAGCTACGTATTAGCGGAATTTCGTGTACCTACAACCAGTATTACAACTAGTATTTTTCTTCAATAAGGGACGAATAATTTGGTTAAATAGCCAAATTTTATTTAGGACTTAACTAGGTGAAATATGCCAACCTTAATTTATATGCCCCCTTAATAGCCTCGAAATGAAGCATACCGATACAGGCGACATGCCAGCGCTTCGGGTGCTCAGATTTCGGTGCCTGTTAACTAAAGAACACCAGATGGACAAAAAATTAATTTTTTCAGGATCTCTATACGACGGCATCCTTTATAATCATAGCGCGGTTTCGGGACATTAAACTTGGTAATTATTATAATATAAACATATATGTGGTTGTAATGGCGGCCTGGTTATGTTTTCTCCTCGAAATAGAAGCTGAGGTTTTTTAGACTCATCGGCATCGTCGATGTGGGTAAAGTCGTTAAAATCTCGAAATTATCGACATGCTGCCATACTTTGGCGTCAGTGGAAAGTTCCTCCTTCGCACCGCTGTGAACCGCTTTAAACCAAGACGGTGACGTGAAAATTGTTCCGCTTGTTGACAGGCTCATGGTTTTTTCCACAAGAACGCTTCTTCAGTCACAGTACTCCGCTAGCCTGACCCATCTGCGTTTGCCACCGCTTGAGCGATTTTCTCGTCATCGTGATGAGTGAATTCAACCTTGCTTTGAACCCCGCACTGGACGCTAACTGATTCGGGAGAACAAAAAAAAGGTAACTTCTTCGTCGTATTGGGGAAACTGTGTACATTAGATGGACGGCTAACAGGCGAGAAGTATTTTGTCGACGCAGCAAACTCGGGTCGCGTCATGTTGACGAAAGACTGCACATCACCACCTCGCAACAAACCTCAGCAAAGGTTTCTCACCGTGGGTTTTTTGTTGTAATTTGAAGAAGGAATGAATCAATCTCCATTTTTCAACTATATCTGTGCTCACTAACTTCCAATTCTTTTCTGTTTGTAATTTGAAATTTAGCATAGATAGCATTAAAATATTTGTGGTACTACTTGATGTACTATCGTGAGCAATATGAGCTCGAACGGGCGAATGCGTGGCGAATAGCCTCGAACCGTAGATCGCCTGATTCGCAGCGGCCGATGTCGGAAACAAAGTGGAAAGGGCGCCGCGCTTCCGCTAGCTGCTGACACTCCTGCCTCGAATCTTTGCTGCAAATCGGCAGCTTATAGCGTGTCCGTGGCCGCTATATTGGTCATATGAATTCACATCAAGGCGCACAGACACACACAGTGACAAATCAGGCTATGTAACTGCTGAGATATCAGTTGTGACGTAGCCTGCCGTGATGCACAGGCCATGCTTGTATTATATCTAGGTGGTGTTGGCTGGGAATTTTGATACACCTCTTTTATTTGTTTTGTTTTTAGTGCAGTCTTCTTTTATTTGCGTTATCGTTGCTAGCGGCCGATGGCGCGCGATCAAGCTGCCGTTTCGCAGCAATGGTAGAGAAGCGGGAGTGCCAACAGACAGCAGAACAGCACCCCTCCTTTCCCCTCCGGTTTCGGCAGCGCCATCCACGTATCACGCTATCTCGCTGTTGAGGCTATTTGCCACGCGCTCGCGTGTTCGAACTCATATTGCTCACGATAGTACGTGCTCTTCAATACCCGATTCGACGAGACAGAGCTGCCTTTGGCAGTGTTGTTTCGTGATACAGAGTATCACGAAACAATGCTGGGAACGCTCGCAAGCACAAATTCCACACTCCTGTTACTATCGGCACCCTTCAAACAACAGAACTTGCGCTTACGAATGCTGGGGCATCTCCACCAAGAGCTGCTCACCTGCTCCAGTCGCGCCTGATGTTCCCGCCCCTGTTGTGGCCATGCTTGTCGCTGCCATGCCTGTAGCTCCACCACCCATCTCTCCTCCACTTACTACAGCCCCACCTGCATTGAAATCATCGCATTACCTTCCACGCAAGTTGCTCTAAAATTACGGCAACTCTTAAAAGTTTCACAATTTCGGCCCCCATCTCAAGTACACAAGGTGACGAAGGTACAAAGCCTCTTTTCGGCTGCTCTGCATAATGAACCTGGGGCTAAGAGCATAATACCAGCGACACTCCCGGGTTTTCAAAACATCTTACATTTTTCATTGCAGGAGCCGGAGGTGTACGTCTTACACAATTATTTTCACAGGGTGCAAGGTGTCCGCTCAAGTTTGGTAATATTAAAATGACATTGTACAAAATCCCACGCAGAAATGCTTAAAAAGATGAAATTAAAAAAAAAAAAAAACATGTACCATGAGTTTCAAAGCAACTACGGGTTATGTAGCCGGTGAACAACCTGCAAGATTCCCGAATCGCTTGAATTCAGTGTTAACAGCGAATCTGTTTAGGCGGGCGTCATTTGTCTGATGGAAACAGTAATCATCTCCACAATGCACCGGCGCGTGCTCTCTACATGCTCTCCTTCATATGCGACCTCTTCTGCTTCACTCCGAGAACACGTGCGCCGATTCCTCAGGGGCGGTCTGCAGTTACCTTGATGGGCGATATCCCTTTAATAACCCTCATAGGTGAGAGAACGAGTAAAGAGAGAGAAACAGGGATACCAAGAATTAAAAAAGAGAAAATTCTTCGTGAAAAATATTGTCGTGACGCGGAATTCCAATTAGCGTACACTCGATACAAAATCGAACATCCTAGCCACTCGGCTGTCAAGGCACACTAGCAGAGCATAGTATAGCCTTGTATAGTATAGTGTAGCAAGTGGGTGGGACAGGGATCTAAGCGTGAGGAGGAGAGATATTGCGTTGGGGATTGAAAGGAGGAGGGAAGAGTGTCATCACTAGAGGCCGGATTTTTAGGCACTAAAAAAATCGTGTTTTAGGCGCCAAAAATAGGCAGAAAAAACACAGTTTTAGGCCCCCCAAAATCGTAAATATAGGCACAATAAATTTTTACAAAACCTCAAATTTTCGAATAAGAACGTGCGTGACATGCTGTACGACAGGAAAGCAAACAAATGTTATATTTTATGATTGTACAAAGGCGTTAATGATTTAACATAGCCATGCAATGGTCGCTTTTCGGGCACGGTTTCCAGAACTCGGAAGGGGGCAGCACAGGATTCAATAGCCAGCCCGCTAAAAGGCCAGAAGGGTCTGTTAGCCTTATTGGCCGGGTCTAATAGCGCAGAGTCAATTTCTCCTCTTTGTGTGAACACCATAAAGGGCTCCTTACCAAGTTTGAGCGTTTCGAGCTAGAAGTGTAATGCATGCATTGCGCTACCGATCACGTCTGCCAAGATTTGCAACGCTACGCTCCCCGGAAGGAGGTGAAATGTCAGACTGAATGCATCGTGCCCTTTATCTCACGGGCGCGCGCACCAATGTGGGGGAGGTGAAGTTCAACAAGGAATGGTCCTGTGTATGTCACAGTAGTACATGAAACTGCGAGAATTATCCGAGGCTACATGTGTAATTTGTGCAACTGTTGCTTGAATAGAAGAATGAAAGTTAATAGAAATATTAAAACATACAAACGGAATGTGTGCGCAATTTTCTTTAGTTTTTTTCTTCGAATCGAGAGCGATGCGAGACTTAGCTGCCTATATTTCTTCTGTGTTCGTGTTCTCGCCGTTCCCACGTCGTGCCGGCGCCAGCCCTGACAACACTTAGCATGTTTTTGGCGCATCGTTCCTTACAGCAGTTCCAGCTGTGCGACGCGCTGTGTCGTAGTAAGGATACAGGATCCATGCCAGCCACTCCAAACGCTTAGACAGATCCATCCCACAGAAACAGGCAGTACACTATAGAGCGAACGCCGAAACAATACAACACCGCTTGTGCGCACGACCTGGCTTGGGCATGTCATGTGCACATAGTGTAATCTTGCGTGCGCATGGCGTGTTGATGCGTCAACGTCGTGTGATCTTCCGGCTCCGAGTTTCTCTGATACCGAAGAGGGTAGGGAAGGAATTTGGCTTGCGAGTGGCAAATGTGTCAAGCTCATCTACCGGCATCATGCTTTCGCGGCTCGTAATGAACCAATTAAAAAGTTCTTGTGGTACAAAGCTCTTCATTAGGCACGCGAACACTTCCAGTATCTGACTAAAATTTCTAATGTGATCTGGTGAAGCGCCCTTTAAGAGTAAATTACAAGCGAAACAAAAGCCATGTGAACATCTGATTTTTTTTACCTACTTTCTATTTTCCCCTGACGGCACTCCATGGTTTCGCATTCGCTCTCCATATTCCTGCTGCTGCGCGCAGGGCACCTCCTCTTTTCTGCCCCCCACCACGCCCAAGTCTTCAAGGAGGTGCTTCAATTCCATGGGAACACTGGACTGGAAAACCGGCGGTAAAAGCCGCGCGTCACGTCCTCGGCCATAGACGCCACTCTCCTCTTGTTCCCCTCTTCTCTTCCCGCCTTCCCGCCTGGGACGTGCTCCGATTTAGGGTTGCAGAAATAGCGTCCTTTCCTCTCCCCTGCTCCAACCGCTCGCGCCATGTCAGTGCGGTGGAGTAAGGTGGCCGGCGCGTCCCATTTCACTGCTGCTACCGGTTGCTTCCCGGATGTTTGTTGAACTAGGAAACTATAGGTTGTTGCACCCCATAAAGTTCCGAAACGTCAATTTTGTCCGTTAACATGAATTACGGTCTCAAACTGTACTCGAAAGCAAAATTTGAGGCTAAATAGCGTTCATATAGGCACCAATTTTGAAAAATAGGCATTTATGGGCACTGATAGACATTTAGGCACAAACCCCAAAAATAGGCATTTATAGGCACTATAAAAACACTATAAAAGCCATCCTTTACCCCTAATTCATGCTCATATATCAAAGTGGCGCGATAGGAACGCAAGGAAAAAAATAGGCATTTGCCTATAATCCGGTCTCTAGTCATCACCATCATCACCATCAGCCTGACCACGCCCACAGCAGGGCAAATGCCTCTCCCACGTGCCGCTAAACAAGCCGGACCTGTGCTTACTGCTTCCAGGTCCTACCCGCAAACTACTAAATCACATCTGCCGACCTAACTTTCTCTCTCCCCCTCGCCCGTTTGCCTTCTCTTGGAATTCAGTCGGTTACCTTTAATTACCAGCGGTATTTCTGCCTGTGCGCTACGTGCTCTGACCATGTCCGTTTTATTGCGATATGAATTATATGGACACTCTCGGCGTATTTTTGCTGTTGACGTCCCCATCGCCGTCACCGATATGTATACGTATGTATGTATACAAAGAAACACAAAAGAAAATATTATGAGAAAAATTCCTGAGCACCCGACCAACGATTCGAACCACCGACCTTTCGCGCACTGCGTTAGACAACTAAACCATGCACCGTTGTAATAACGGAGATTTATTGATATGCACCATTTACCGCTTGCGGTACGCAGATCTCGGAGGAGGTTGAGCGTGCTTTTTTATCACGCAACACTCCTACATTTTCTTTTAATTTGAAAACAGCCCTTCAGACGCGCACGAAAAAAGTGGCCCCGTTCTGTACTCACTCGTAATGTGGAACGAAACAATGAAAAAAAAAGAACACCGGATACACCTTGACTTACTGCATATCCTACTTCAGGTAGCATACAGGAGCCATACACAGCAACTCTAGGCACACCTTGACTTCGGTGCTACCGCGAGGCAGGAGAAACAGAGGGGTCACTCCACGCGCCGCAGCTTAAAGAAAAAGAAATATCTCTGAGCGTAGGGTTCTGCATTGTCGACACTTGCAGCGCGTTGCTTAAATACGAAGGCGTAACGACTGTAACAGTTGTTAGCTCACGCTTGTCCTGTGTATAACTGGACGTTCTTTTCGTACGTCCTTTTTTTTGTGCTTCAGCGGCGGGCTACAAGTATCGGTTTTCTTGTCGTTCTTCGTGTGACATTCCAATTGCTTGATATCGCATTCAATGCTTCGCCCTTACGGTGAAACTGTGACTTTCTTCCCCATTTCAACTAGGATATTCTCAACACCCGTTTGCTCTCTGATCCACTCTGCTCTCTGCCTGTCTCTTTAGGTTACGCCTGACATTTTCCTTTCCATTGCTGGTTGCCTCGTTCTCGATTTAAGTTGAACCCTCTTTGTAAATATCCAGGTATCTGCTCCGTAGGTAAGTACCGGTAAATTGCAGCTGTTATATACCTTCCTCTTGATATATTGTGGTAAACTACCATTCATTATTTGTTGACGCCTGCCGAATGTGCTCCACCCCATTCTGATTCTTCCAGTTATTTCACTCTCAATGTTCCGCACCGCTATTACTTCCTCTGCTAAGTAGGAGTATCCCTTTACAACTCACAGTGCCTTGCTACCTATCGCAAAGCGCTGTTTTCTCCCGAGAATGTTGCGCATTACTTTTATGCAAATTAATTTTCAGACCTACTCTTCTGCCTTCCTTGTCCAGTTTAGTAAGTAATCATGAGTTGTCATTCGTCCCTTGAGTTACTTATCAAAGCAATGTCTTCAGGGGAATCAAAGATTACTATGGTACTCTTGATTAACTCTCATCACTGACTCTTCCCAACCTAGAGCCCTGATAACTTGCTTTAAGTGCGCGGTGTACACCATTGGGGATATTGTGTTTCCATGCCTTATGGCACTTCACACGAGAAGCGAAGTGAAAACGAAAACGCCAGAGCGGCCGGAAAAGCGCGTCCGCGCGCGCAGAAAATGTTGACATTCGTTTGGCCCCTCGTACATGCCACCACCACCACCGCCTTCGCCACTCTGATAATTCATTCCATTTTGCCTGTTTCCTGAGCATTAAATTTCGTACCGAATTCTGGTTACGCATGCGAATCACCGAACAGAAGCAGTTTGCACCTTTTCAAACGTTGTTTCGAGAGATACACCAGCAGAAACGGCACGGTCGCAGAGACTGGCAGCGGCGGCGGCTGATTCAGCCAGCTGTGCACAAGCGAGACACGTTGGGGCATGCGACTCGCCGCTGCTGCACCTTTTTCTCCTGCCAGTGTTGTCGACGATCGTAATCCAAACCAGGCCCTCGATGGACGCGTCCTTGTCGAGGCCGTGAGCTTTCCGGTGTTCACCAGTACTTTGCAATTGCGCCGATGCGAGCCACCGCTACCACCGCGGACTCGTTTGCCGCGATGTCGAATTTGCGGCCGGCTGTCTACATTACGTGGTATGAGATAGTGCAGCCAAAGCCGTGAACCGGAAAGTGGATCCGCTATCGTGTGGCGGAAAAATCGGTCTGGGACCGATTTGATATAGTAAAAGCTTGTTAATGCGAACTCAAAGGGGAATGAAAAATTGTTCGATTTAAGCGGGTAGGTGCTACTCGTTTAATTAAAATTAGCGGGTAGGGGCTAAAATGAACATATATCGCGAAACACCGGGACGGAATAACCCAGAGAAGCCACCTCTGGACTCGTTCCCGCAAATTATGCGATACTACACATTTGTTGAGGTAATTTCGTAAATTAAGTTTGTGCTATAACAGCGAAGAGAATTTATTGAACAGTCAGTGATACGCCAGAAACAAGCAGCGACTTGCATTCACGTGTGTAGTGAGCCTTAATGCCAAAATAAACGAAGCTATTTGTGCTCCAAAACACGTTCATTTACGTGGCAGAGTTAAAGCAATTAAAATATAAGGTCTGTCTTTCTGAGTTTATTTAGAACAATATTGAAATTTTCCAAGGGGACACGGCTTGAGGTAAACATTGCCTGACTGGGCCGTGCCACCAATACAGCAGTCGCATCAGACATACGACATTTACAACAGTAAAATTATACATGGAAATCAATCACTACACTTGTTTTACACAGATGGAAGTAATGAGTAATTTGGGGGATACATTCTGGGACGATTTGTGATCACTCTGCGCCAATTTCTGCGAGGAGGGACAAAAGCAAGGGTGCTCCCAGTTCAAATTAACCGTTGTAGATACCGACGCTTTCGAATTAACGGGAGTTTTCTCCCGTAGAAATACATAGTGTTGTGCCGGCACCAGGGCGTCAGTTCGAATTTACTCTAAGTTCGAATGAAACGAGTACGAATTAACGAGCTGTATACGCTTCGTCGACACCCTCATTCCACAGTGACTGCTGACGGCCGATATCTGAATCAAATCAAATGCCTTCCCGTAATCTATGAAGACTACATGTCATGATTGGGTGTTTTCCGCGCATTTCTCCATCAATTGATGGATAGTATGAATGTGGTCTGTTGTTGAGTAGCCTGTACGAAATCCTGCTTGGTCCTTTGGTTGATTGAACTATAATACATTGCAGAAGAACTGACATTTGGGAGAGTTGGATTGCGTTAATCATGATGAGTGGTTTTCAGCGCAAAACGACGAAGACACAGGAAAAGGAGGGACACGAACACCAGCGCTGTCTCACAACTGATTTTATTAACAATAGAAACACGGACTTTATAGCACAACCTAACCCACGTGGGCACACGTCGATGACATCAAACAGAAGATAAAAGAAGAGATTAAATGACTAACTGAGCACAATATGTATCAGGTCACAGAACTGTTCAAAAGGAAATTTCCCTGTCATGCAAGGTGATAGAGGGCACACTTACACAACTAAGGCCCTTTTTGTGGATATAAAAAGCCTCCATAATTTCCCTGGATCGGAATGAGTGAAAATACATATAGTCTTTTCGAACATTACTGTGCAGCCATGTTCTGTACGATGCCTAGCCAAATGGGAATATGGATTGCCGTCGAGTGAGCGCTTATGTTCCATTAGTCTGATATTCAGACACCGGCCCGTTTGTGCAGGGAAATATGCGGGGATTTTTGGCGAGGTATGCGGGGGAAAATGCCGGAAATAGGGAATTTTCGGGGCTCGGAAAAGGGAATTCTTCTGTCCAGGACGGAACATCACTGCCTGCGATGTCGCAAGTATACGTAAAACAAATGAAATAAGACAAATATATAAGGCGGCAAGTTTGTTAAGTGAGCTTACATGGCTGGTGAATATTTTGCGAAGTTCCTGCATTGCTTGAATTCTTTATTTATCTGTCTATACATATAGATTTTACCGCGTTTGTTTTGGAGCACTTGAATGCACCTCACCATTCTATGCATCTGGTATGTTCAGACAAGTGCAATCACTGTTTTAGTAAGAACCGGTAGATTCTTGCAATAATACCTGCTATATTGCTATGAAGAGACTGCGCTAGTATGTATGTCGCAGTTGGGAGGTAGGGTAAGGATGATAAACGTTTATCGCTAGGCACATCATCTCCATAGAACAACAAATTGCCTCACCCGCATTGCAACTCGAAGGTTGGACGACTTCACGTCAGCACAGCGCGTTATTTCCTTCCTATCAAATTCCTCCTTTCTACCACTTTACTTCTTTAATACTTTCATTGAAGAAAGTGATAAAGGTGATGTTTAGCTTTCCGTGAGTGGATTTGGTGATGAAAACTGCATGTGCCGAATAACCTGGCTTACAGCCAGTGTGCAAATCGTCATTTGTGCATTATATTGAGAAATTTCGCAATGTTCTTGTTGATGTGTAAAGATCGAAACACTACGGTAGTGATACATGAACGTGCTGGGTTGGATTCTTTTGGTTTCCGAAGTTGTAGCGACATATTCGGTTGTAAGGTTTCACTCTCATCGTCTTCGTGCTTATTATGTTGCCTCGCAGTTTCCCTCTGCTCTTTTCCCAATCATGAACCTTAATCAACATCCCGACTCGATCACCGCATGCCACGATTGTCTACATGAACGGCTGCAGCACGCTTCCTATTGCCTGATTGAATGAATAACTTCTGCTACGTAAAGTTGCTGCCATGATAAGAGAGCGTAAGAGAGGTTGTATGCTTTTAAGGAGAGCACCACTGAAACAGCTACATCGAACGTGGTGAACCGGTGAAAATTATATATAGTCACACATCAGACAGACGTGTCTCTTAACACAAGTGGCTTATTACCCCTTTTTAACATTTCGTAGCAAATCGTTTCTTGTGAATCGGTAGCACAAAACTATCATCATTTTGACCGGTATGTGCCATTGCGTGGCCTACAAAAACTATCATCATGATAAATGGGTAGGTGCCAGAGAAATTGTGTAAATCCCAATACTCACCACTGGTCTACTAAATATGAAGAAGGCAACAGTTAGCCCAAGAAATGGCAGGGAGGCGACAGCGGCTAGCCGAAGACCCCGAATACGTACAACGAGAGAATACTAGGGAGCAGGAAAGGAAACAACGACTGCGAGAAGACCCCGACGTGCTGAAAGGTCTACGCCAACGACGGCGCGTCCGCAGATCTATGAGATGTGTGAACTCTCAATTTCAGGGCGAGTTTCTGCCTCTGGAGTTTGGACAACCATGTCATGTAAAGCTGTGTGTTCGTTTAACTCGAACCATGGTGCGCTGAATATCAACAAAGAAAGAACCTTCCTAAAGCCTAGCAACAACCCAGAAGCAACCTAAAACCTGCTTCACTTAGCTAAGGCCTAGAAATATCCTAGAAGCAGGGGCGTAGCCAGGGGGGGGGCGCTGATGGGGCTTCAGCCCCCCCCCCCCACCCGCCCCCCCCGAAATTTTTTCGTGTTGTGATGTATCGCCGACCAAAAGAGCTAGCTGCGCCGGAAATCAACCTGGATTTTTTTCTAAAATTGCTTTTCGAAGTCGAAAAGACACTTCGGTGTTAACATTGAGGACCCCTGGCGGTCCTGTATCTGGCTGTGCAGCGCATGATACCGCAAGAAATATTCTGCAAAAGAAAGCGTAGTGCCTTGTATTGCCCTTTTAGCGGTGTCACCGCGAAGGCGTAACTATTGTTGACACTCAGGACGCTCTGGATTAAGATACATAGTAGGGGCCTCCAACAAACCTTAAATAGCGGGCCGCAGTAACGAAATTTGGTCCCACAAGGGCCGGGACAGTGAAGATGGTGGATTCCGGGGGGGGGGGGGGGGCTGAGAGTTTCAATCAAAATGTCACCAAACGTTGCCTCTTGAAAGAATAAAGTAATCCTTTCCTGCACTGGTCATTTCAGAAAGGTATTTGACGTCAGTTCTCGGAAAACATATGGATACTGATTTTCAGAATGACCAAAATCTGGACGCCGATTGTGAAATATGGAGTTTTCGTTTCACGGTGATGTTGCAACTTATCATGAGCGCATGGGGTGCCTCGCTCACACACAAAACACTTGAGACCAGTTCCGTCTCTGTAGCTTGCCTGAACAAAGAGCTATTATACGTAAGCGAGAAAATAATGCAAATGCTATTTAGCAAACTCGCAAGGCTATTCTGTCTGAAGGCGCGGGCCTCTAGCAAGGGGCCCGCGGGCCGCTTGTTTTGTCCCGGCAACGCACTATATTCTTAGAACAAAAGGCATCTACTAATTTGGGCTCCTAGAGTACGCCGATAAGCGGGGGGTGCATCCCCCCAGTGGATAAGTAAGGGCGGGGGAGAGCACCCTTGATTCCCTCCTTAACTGACCACTCTGACCTCAAAGTTGCTCTGATGTATTCAGTGTTGCCAGTGAGCTGACATTTTTTAGGTCAATCTTTGGAACACACCCAAATTTTTTTCCCTGTCCGAGAAGCGAATCCACATCGACGACGCTGCTAGGGAGGCTTAATGTACTAGCAATCCTGCTTTGCCAAACTTACTTCTTTCTAACGGTGATAGTGCTTCGAACAACCCTCTTTCGGCCAAAGCATGATGACTGTCGTGCTACATATGTGGCGTTTTTTTTTAAAGAACCAAATCAGAAAATAGCTAAATTTCACGGGAGCGCAAAACGTGCTAAAGTATATTTCTGTTTTAAACGAATTGTAATCTAAATTACGACAATTCCTCATCGTAACGCGAACTCAAAATGCAGTTTTTAATTTTCGAAAATCCACGAAATCCTTTATCTGCTTGGATCAGACTGAGTCAGATCCATTAAATCAGTGCTGCTTCAACAAACACGACCAAAACAACCAAAGTGACCGGGTCTAATCTGTTTCATTTGGGTCCTAGTAGCTTTCCTTTATTGCTTTTATTCGACAACCTTTGCGCTGCATATCATGGCCTTCTTTCACTCCGAGACGGTATATTTGAAATAGAAGACAACTGAAATGAAGATATTGGGCACCGCTTTATTCCTTGAAGAAGAAGCGATCCGAAATGGAGTGAAATCAAATGAGCTAAGAAGAGACGAAGAGCTGAAACAGTTTTAAGGCTACAAACAAATAAATAAATAAACGAACAAACAGACAGACAGACAAACAAACACACAAACAGACAAACAAACAAACAAGCAAATAAACAACCAAGCATTTTTCTGAAGGCCTGAAGATTCCAAGAATGACAAAACGCTGCAGGCAGTCCAGAATGGTACGCATTTTCCCTGGTAGGACCACTCGCTCTCCAAGTCTAGTTATCGTCGTTACACCAATGCAACAAAAGGCAGCACCGACGGAAGCTCAAGCATGGTGTTAATGTTGTCGCAAAATATTGCTGTATCGTTCATTTGCTGTGATTTAGACTTCTTTTACGAGCTACGTCAAGCCCAAATGAAATGTTACAATCTCTAAAAGCCAAATACAAATTTTACTCTGGAACACCGACGATAGTAGGCTACATAAATTTTAGCCGCAATATAGATTTCAGGTATTTTGGTGACATGAGCGCACTGCGAAAAAAATGTTGGAGCTGGCCCGACCATATTGTCCGTAGCAAAAAAACTCCGTTTTTTCCTGTTTCAGTTAAAGCGGACTTGCCTTTTTTAGAAGAAAAGCGGCACATATCTATGATCTGGCTAGAATAGTTTCAATTCTACCGCGATGTTCTTTCGAGTTCAGTTAGCCCGGCGTTTTGCAATACTGCTAATAATAATAATTTGGGGAGTTTGACGCACCCAGAACCACGGTAGGGTTATCAGGCACTTCGTAGTAGAAGACTACGAAAATTTCTAGCGCTTGTGTTCTTTAACAAGCACTTAAATCAAGGAGGCTCGGGCACTTACATGGCCTCAAGCATTTCGTCTCCATAAAAATGCCACCGCCGCGGCCGGGATGCAACCCACATCATTCGCGTCAACAGTAGAGCACCGTAACTACTGTACCACTGGGGTGGCTTGCGCTTTGAAAATTTCGTTTGCTTAGTATTTTTTTTTGTCTTTTATAAATGCGAGTACCATGAGGTCAACAAAAATCTATATTTAATGTGTA
>JALIZH010021345.1:0-23417 GCA_030522465.1 Rhipicephalus appendiculatus | reverse complement strand
CGCCCTTGCGTGCGCTTATCTCTCGGGAGGAGGGGGGAGAATGGGGCGTTCGCCGGAACGATTGCGTTGTAGTCACCGAGCACACGAAGATCACTTCGCTCGCTGCAGTCCCCCCGTTTGCGAAAAGAACACGCTTTCCAAACACAGCGAAGTAACAACTGTGACACTTGTTAGTTCGCGCTCGTCTGTACCTGTGAATACGTTTCGTGCGTCGTTTTTGTTTGAGCAGTGCGTTAAGTGTCGAGCTGTGAACGTTGTTAGTTCTCTCTCGTCCTGTGCGTGTTGTTTTCGTGCGTCATGCGTGCGTGAACAGCACGCTGCACGTTTCGACCTGCTTGCCATTCGTCGCTTGACATTACAATTTGTTGCTATCGCATTCATTGCTTCGCCTTGTGGCGAAACTGTGACTTTTCTTCATGCTCAAACTGAGCTGCGCTATAGCAATGCGACATCATAATGCACCAACTAGCCGAATCTGCAGTACTTGTTTACAGCAACTGGGTAGCTGCTTGGTCTGGATGGTACTGCATTCTTAAAGGAAAACCCTTTCCTTTTTGTGCTCAAGACGTTTCAGGAGTGCGCTCTGTCTTATCTCAATTTTTCCTGAAACGTTTTGCGCACAAAAAAAAGGGGTTTTCCTTTAGGAGCTTCTTTACAGGTTTCAAATAAGCCCCATCGTTCCCAGAAGAAGGAATATGTGAGGGAGATGGTTGTGTTATTACTTAGCCTTGACGGCTCCTTCCTCCAACAACGAACGTTGCTTAAAATTGCTGAGGTCGTCTCCTTGTTATTGAATAGCTGGCATTATCT
The DNA here is from genome assembly GCA_030522465.1 of Rhipicephalus appendiculatus. NCBI lineage: Eukaryota > Metazoa > Arthropoda > Arachnida > Ixodida > Ixodidae > Rhipicephalus > Rhipicephalus appendiculatus. The sequence goes on along the minus strand of JALIZH010021345.1, from coordinate 22,607 downwards.
TTATTTTGGTGGCCGACTGCTTCCGACGATGAGATGCGGTGGCGTTCATTTGCAGCGTATAACTCGTTCTTGCTAGCGGGAAAATGTCCAGCCCAAAAACAAGACATTCACAAAATCGAAATAGACAGGACAGGTCCTTCCTGTCTATCTCGTTCTTGTGAATGTCTTGTTCTTGCGCTCAAGATTTTCCTGTTAGCTATGCACCATCTCCCCGAATCTCGAGTTTTGTTAAACTCGTTTTAGCTCGTTTATAGCTCTATCTGCTAGCGACATCAAGCTATAGCGGACAGGTTGACCTCTTGTGACTGCAAGAAAGGTTTGAAACGAAAGTCGGGAATAAGCTGGAAAATAAAAGAAAACAAATAAAAAAATAGTGATGCTTCCTGGTTAATGTTGTATAGAATAGATAAGATAATGAGTATTAAGTTGATTGAATAAAAAGATTAGTTAGCGCAGTGGATCGTTAAAACCGAAATAAAAGGGTCACTTATGCCCTGGAATCACAGGAAAGTGACTGAAAGTCCTCCTTAAGTGAACATAAAATCATGACGTTTCGTGCCTACATATACACACCAGTGTTCGCCTAGAAAAGAGTATACTCAACACGTTTAATACTCAATTAGAATTATTGATTGGTCTCATTAGACTGTACATTACCTATAGCATCGCTGCAAATATAATTAGGAAGATCAGGTTTGGGGTGTAGGTACATGTACAACAGTATACTCCACAACAGGTAAGTTGATCTGGCTATTTCAGATTATATCCTCTTCAGTCCCTGTGACCCCATTTGGGGCCATTTGTTCGAGCAAGCGCAGCTAATTTTGAAGCAAATATTTTTTATCGTCAATTTGAATTTCTCGCGTGGACAGAATTAATTTACTTAAGCTCAACGAGATGGCGCTCAATGTCGTGTATCTGTGACGAACGGTGGGTTTGAAAATGGCGTTTCCCAGCAACCGTCGACTTCTTCGTCCTCGCGGTGAGAAACTCAATTTTTCTTGAGGTTGTCAGTGTTTCTTTTTACCTATAGTATGTGTGACAGCGCAACTGAGGGGTCTCCACTTAATTTGTAAGCAGTTTTTATGGATAATCTGTGTTGTAAATGGCGGTTAACAGCTGCTTAAATTGAATGTCCCCGATTGGGACCTGTGGGTCTGAAGATCGCACTATCACTGTACCTGATTGAAGAAGAAATGCCAGATCTCCTGCAAGCGAATGATGCCGATCTTTCAAACTCTGGTGATCTCGACTTTATTGGCAGTGATGCTTACAACGGCAGCTGCACTGAGGGCGAGAGTGAAGGCAGCAGCGGCGAACAAGATGCCTCAGATTGCACAACGCCTTGAACTATGAGTCTGATGAAGTGAAGGTGGAGAGTGTTCATATTTTATAATAATTTTGAATAATAAAATATATGCGTTGTCATTCGCGGAAACACGAGTCAGTCTTGGTACTGATGACTGTATTGGGCCAGAACGTTCTAGCAACAGGTGGTCGAACGACGAAAGAAGAAGGTGAATGTGAATCTACTAGACGTGATTCCAAAGCGCGACAAGTTCATGGCCGGGGTCAATTTAATCAGCCGCTTTGTGTCCTACTACTGCATTTTATTGCGCACATAGGACTGGACTCTCCACATGTTCGCAAAATTTTTGGATATGACATATTGTAGTTGGAGGATGAAATATAAGAGCAAGCAATGATCTCGAAAACTGAGACATGACCTGAACTCAAAGTACAAAACGAACCCTGCAACATCCTTATTACGAGGAAGCGAACGAGAAAACTAAAGAGAAGAAAGGCCTACTGTCCGACAGATGCGCAAGATAAGTCTGTTACCTGCAAACAATGTGAGATATAACATGCCAGGTTACTTCGCGGAACACCCAAACCTTGGATAAGGTAAGAAATTCAGAAGAAGAGCGTGTGGAGATAAATCTCGAGTGATTTCGTCAAAAGGTCGTGTTTTCTTTTGCCTCCAGAACAGAACCTGCTTTGTGGACTTCCACACTTCACAAGACCAAGAGGCCCAATTTTTGGACAGGCGCATTTCACCAGTTTGTTTTTTCATTGTTCATCCAAAATTAGTTTTTTCCTGTTTTCTTATACGATTAAGGGCCAAATAAAGAAGTTTGAAATAAATTGACCAGAAATTTTCTTCTTATGACTGAAGAGGATATGGGACCTTAACTGGTGAGTATACTGCAGTAACGTACTGTACCCTTTGTCTGAGCTTAAGGTAAGGGAAAGAGTTAACTCAGTCGCTGCTCCCGTGCGTCGCACTTTAATGGCGTCATTATAATTGCCTGGGGCTCTAACGACACTTGAGACGTGTGCGTGCTTGCGCGGGCTTGCGCTTGCTCCGTTCGCGTACAATGGAGGTGGACGACGGTGAACAACGAAGTCTCGGCGGACTGTGTGCGTTCACACAGTTCATAACTCTACATAAAGGGTCCTCAAAGTTTAACGAAGCTACATTCCACGCCGAGCTGCCATCACAAGCAGTTAACCCACCTGGCTCCATTACGTCGCTTAAGCGCAGCTAAGGACCCCCAAATTTTCAATGCTGCATGCTTGGTGGTTCCTCGCGCATATTTTATAGACATGCATCTTCCTCGTAGCAAACATATAGCAAATTAAAGGTAAGAGAAAATAGAGAATGACGTTACCGTGTCAACCTGCCTTCAGCGATTGTTATAACCACCAGCTTACGACAGCTTCGTCTTGAGAGCCAGCACGCCGGATGGAAATTATAAACTGATTAAAAAAGTTGAGCACCAAGCCCCATTAAAAAAAAAGAAGACAGGGTGATAATTTCACGCCGATGTCGTTGAAGATGGTTCTAGAGATGAGTGGAGTGAAGCGGTTGAAAATTTGGATCGCAGGTAGCTATACTCGTGCAACAATTGAAACTTACTCAGAAGAAATTTCTCATGTTACCATTAGAAGGACAAGCTGTATGAATAGGTGTCGTATTTCCTGGCTCAAGTAATCGGCCACTTCAACATTTCAGGTGGGATCGACAGCGCTAAATGTCATATACGCGAAGTACATTACTGTTTATTTTCGCGGTTAAATACGCCAATGACTGAACTTCCGAGTTGGTAACTTCCCACCATTGAACATTGGTTCAGTTATAGCTGACGGAATGAATATATTAAGTCTCGCAATTATGCGAGAGATGGCTAAACCATGATTTAAGAGGAAACGTAATGCGACAAAATGATGAATTAGTTTACGACCTTCGCAGTGCATAGTAGCGTCCTGCTCCAGGCCGGAAAGAGAGCAAAACTTCCATGAAACCAACTCTAATGCTAAGCCTCTAAATGAATGAATCCAGGAAGTCATGTTACGTCCTATAGCCACCGTAAGAGCGAAAATAACTACACTAGTTTGCTGTAGGAACACGTGTAAGCAACACATATGTAATTCGAATGATCAATTCTGGGTAAAAGCGGGCGGCCCGTGAGCTATCGGCCCAGGCATTTTGCAATAGACTACGGGATTATCTGTTTACGTGGTTTACGTGGAATATATAGTACTAAAATCGCTGCGTTTCCACTGCATGTAAACGTTGTCTCAAGGTTAGCAAGTAAAAGCTGCTAGCCAATTCCAAAGTTACACTGAGTGCCTTCACTCATTACCTACTGGTTGCTCTGGCCAATTCTGAATTTGCCTCATGCAGAAAATTACCAAGGAAATCGGAACATCGGACAACTGACTACGAAGCGAAGTGCTGTATATGGTGCTGCGTTAGTGTTGTCGGCTAAATATTGTATTAACTTTCAACAATCGAAGGCTTCGTGCGGATATGACCCATGTGGATAGGAACCTCAAGAACAAAATAAAACGTTCGGGACACCCTCTGGGCTGTAAAGTCTAGCTTATAGGTAAAGTGGGGACCCAGGATAGGCTTTCGAATAGCCTTCGATACCATTACGGGAACACCACACGATTATATAATTGTAAATATCATGTTGCTGATGCATCCACTGATGCGAAGACGTCAGCAGCAATAATTGCTGGTGTATAATGATAGTTCTCTAAGTCTTCTGTCAAATTTTCAATAACAGGTAAGGAAAATTCTACTTTCTAATGCTTGGTTAGTGAGTACAGTGTTACAAAATAGCACTACAAACGCTTCTGTCATCACATGAACCTTCAGGGTTTTTACATTTGGTTTCAGTATGGGGTTTACGGAGTGCCTTAAACTACGCAATTATTATGCCCGAGTACCTGCGACTATCAAGGTGTCAATATGCCATTAAATTGTGCAAAAATTTTAATTTAAGCAATCTTGCAAAATTAGTGTCCGAGTGCGAAGGTACTATTTTAGAAGTGTTTTAATCTGTAAACGCATAAAATTCATACGCCTTTTAAATTAATTCTGACGGAATATGGCACAGTGCCACCGCTGGTGAATCGCTGTCTGTTAAAAAACCTAAATGCGTCAGCCTGTTTAGACCCATTGTGTTCAAATAATTGTTCTCAAAGAAAGCAACTATTTTGAGGAAAGTACTTACTTGAGAAACCACCAAATTCAGGGGGGAGTGGGGGCCCTAGTACCCTTATCCCCCCCTGCCTGGCTGTGGCTCACCAGGCACGTCGACTGCACTGGCCCCCAGATAGTCCGACGTAATGTCTGTACTCACGTTCCGACGTAATATCTGTACAAACGGTCCGACGTAATCTGTGTACTCACGTTAGAGCACAGATGACAGTTTTATCGAAACGGACTGCACGCCAAGGTGCGATGATATCCAAGAGAACAGACTTTTGGGCTAGTTGGTTTGTTACGTTCATTGAAGCCATAGCGCTGATCAGACAGGGACCACAGAAAGCGCACGTTCCGTCCTCTTTCTGTGGTCCCTGTCTTATAAGCGCTATGGCTTCAATGAATGCGATGATATGCATACCATAAGCAACGGTTTTCGCCGTATTCCTCTGGGTTGAGCAAAAGTTGGGCATAGCTTTGCGAGTCATAGAAGCTCATGTGTAAAGCTTATTAAATTGTCATAAAAGACGGTAGCAAGCACTGCAACAAGTGACGTTGCCGCGATATGACGTCCTTTATACGGTCACTTTCGTAAGCGAATTCAAGTACTGGCGTGGCTCTGTGGTGGAATACTTGCCTGCCACGCAGGATGCCTGGGTTCGATTAAGGCTCCAACCATGAATTTCATTCCTTTCCTCCCTCTGATTTTTCCCTCTCTGTCAACGCTGCAAACGCATGCGAGTTTTGGTATGTGTCAAGCTAACGAGACGACCATGATAGCGCGCCTAGACGCAGGCGGCTAGATATATAGATAGATAGAAACGGTCAATGTGCTTTTGGTTCGCCAAGAAATACTTCGCAGTTAAAAATAGTCCACCGGCTAGATGGTTTGTTTTTGTTGTGTGTATTGCCGTGCAGGTGTGTACGCGCACGGGAAGTTTCTAAATAATAGTTTTTGTTTTTGTCTTTCCTCTGCTCCCACACTCTCTTTTGTATTGTCACGTGGTCGTGACGTTGACGAAGGCAGCAGACGTCGTGTCCAGAATGAAACTCTTTATTTGGCCGAACTTGTGGCCGGGAAACTGAAACGCAAATTACAGCAAGCAATGGCACGCTGTACACTGATATCCGCGAACACAGCGTCGGCCATCAAAAAAAAACAAAAAAAAACGGATCCATGGCAACGCGCGTCCGCATTTATACAAGCGGCGTCGAACATTCGAGCGTTATCGCTGGTGGCCGAGTTTGTTCCAGAATAAACTCAGCTGTTCGCGTTTGCGCGCTCAAGCCGAACAGATGATCCGAAAACTATCTAGAATGCTCTCAGACATTCTGGCGCGAATTGCGCAAGGCAGTATCAACACGTGCAGTACGCCAGCAACATAAAACATAGAAAGGAGCGTGTGTGGCAGTATACACCCCAGAAAACACAAATGATATCTCAATGCACCGCTGTGTTGTTGCTCGTTGAAGTAGCATCATGTGACCTCACTTTTCCGCCCAGGTCATGCGTGCCCAACTCACGTATCACGCAAGTCGCTGACCCTTGCCCTAAGCATAGTTAGCTCGCGCACAATTTATTATTCTTTAGTGCGTACCACCATTATCGTACGCAGCGCTCCGACGTTGTCTATTACAGCACATATTGCTCAGCATCGCTGGTTTCTTGAAAAACATAACATTTACCTTTGGTCGGCACGAAGAGAAGTTCCCTGCATGAAGGCTAGCGGCAATGGGTGTCTGCAGATTCCCTAGGACACGACGCACTCACAAATCCCATCACTCGATAAAGTACCTTGCGTGCAGAATGACGGAAGCACGACAGTTAGAAATGAACGAATACACAGCGGAGTAGCGTTCAGTGAGAGGGGGGCATCGTGTGGTATAGTTCATGCTGGATAAACGTCACTCTCCTCTGGTATCTACTTCACTGTGCAGAACTACTCGGAGTGATCAGCACTGAAACAACCGCCCATAGCAGCGAAGTAAGGCATGTACCCACAAGGTACAAACATGCCGCGACCACCGCCTCCAGCGACTTCATTAAAAGGCGTGCCGGCGCCGTAATAAAGTCATTATTATTAAAATGGCGGCTGCTTTAATCACCGGCGCTCAGAGACGAGAGTGTACCTGGAGACCTTTTCTGTAGCAGCAGTAATCGCCGGCGAAATACCAGCTTCCAGGAGCCATTAGAAAGAAAACACAGCAGAACGAGGATAAAGTTGAGCTCTAAACGACGTCGCAAAGGCTAACGGCACGGAATGCACATAAACATCGTAATGTTTACATACGTGACAATTCAGTTCCAGGCACGGCGCGCTAAGATTGAAGAATATAGCATGTAAGGGGATTTGCGTGTGCATAAATTGCTCAAAATGCGAGCACGAAGATGGCGTATCCCGAAGCCGGCCACAGCAACTTGCCTTTGGCGTAAGGTCACGAGTGAAAACAATTATCCATGAAAATGAAGCTAATCTGCGGTATAATGTACGCTGTTGAAATAAATAAATCAGGTACCCAACTTAAGAAGAAGCAAAAGTAACGAAAATAAAGGCTTTATTAAGTAAGGTTATTACCACAGAGCAAACCAAATCCATAGAGGCAATGTCAAATAAACGGGAAGTTGAAAACAGAAAGAACGTTTAAACATACGACTTATTACAAGGAGTTGGCAATGCATAAGCATAGCAATTGAAGTGACCGTTCACATCTTTGTATGCTTTCCTACGGACCCAAATTTTACGCCAGATAAGATTTTGATATTAGTACCATTAGACAGAAAAAGATTAATTTGGATAGACAGTCCCTGCATGCTTGCCAGCGTAGAAGCGCCTTGCATTATTAGCGTGTTCGTGACCTTAAACAGTGAATTGTTTCGGCTTCCGGAGCGGTTGGCAAAGCTAAGCGTTTAGTCAAGTACGTGCTACTTAGAGGGCCGTAGGTGCCTAAAGCAGGAAATTTATATGTCCCGTAGGGAGCGTGCAACAAGATGGATGCCGCTGTTCTGGCTACGCGCTGTTAAAGTAGCCCGTGGACTTACTCTAGCAGGCGATGGCAAGCAAAATCATGAATCGAGCTCCGAAAAAAGTTACATTACAGCAGCGGCGCCATAAACATGAACAAGAGCGACTACAAGGATCACCGACGCATGTCGTCTTTTCGGTCTCCCTTGCCCGCGTTTCTATTGTCCGCGGACAGGCCGTTCACCCTATTTGAAATATTTGAAAAATAAGAATTTTTGTAGTTTTAAAACTAATGCATAACTCAAAGCACTGCTAATCTTACTGTTGATATGCATCATTCGTTTCATTTTTTATAGCTTACCAATGGAATCTTTCAAGGAAGGTGCAGAAATTGCCGGTGTCCCCGATGTAAACAAGAGGACTCCAAGGCGAACGCGTATATGGTCCACAAAAGCACGAAGGGCGATTCCTAATTTGTTTACGCAAACTTGGGTCATCTTTATTTTGCTGCGCATTTCTTTCATGCTCTTCTGAGTGGCAGATTCGAACCAGAAGCAAAGATGTGAAGGTCAGGGAATTGACTGAAGCTTTCGAGATCACCAAGAAAGGTATCTTGAGCGTTATCGATACGTCCGTCGCGTTGTATAAAGCCAACAGGAGATCTATTGTATCGCTCTTTCTGCCCGAATCTGTGTATATATTTTTCCTTAGTAGGCGTGTACCAATGGTACTTACGTACAGGCTGGTTCACATCTAATGCGAACAACTCATTTGTATTCACGACCTCATAGAAGCTGGCGTTTGATTCATAATTCGGAAGAACATTATTTTGTTGATCGATAGCATAATTAGACGTCATATGACGGAAATTTCCCTCATGAAGAAAAATTAACGTTCTACTTTTACCATCTTGAATACTAATGAAGATTACAATTTTTATGTGGTTATTCCTGTATGTGGTTGCTTTAAAATAAGGCACTTTTGAGTACCGCTCTTACCTATCGTCTTCTTTCGTAGTGTGCGCGTACTTAGCGCCTAAAGCAGTTATAAAATGAACAGATACGAACTTGCCGAAGGAAAAAATTATTCTAGTAACATCTGAGCCGCTAAATTTCCACGGCTGGTCAAATGGCTTGCATGATTAACAGTTGCTGAAAGTTATCTGGCGAACTTGTGAATGACGGTAAAAAGTCAAGGAAATGGTGTGTCGTATGATAAAAGTGCAATGTTGTGTCCACTGTTGAATGAGAAGCGGGATAATACAGCGGCGCAGTCTGCTTTAAAGAGACGAAAACTTGATGAAAAAGGTGAAACGGCTGTTATAAACGGAAGTTTTTTATAGAGGCTGCCTAAAATATAGCATTTTTAATTTAATGACTTCAACTCCTTGAGCTGTAGCTATCTGCCCAGTTCGTTGTCTCAAAGAGTAGTGCCTGAGAGGAGCAGCCACCGCCGATTCTTAAACAGGATCATTCCGAATAATACTACCATCCACCGTTCTGAGTCAATGTTAGAGCAAAGCGTTTATCTCTTTTATATTTCACAGAAACGAATAACGAGCAACACAAAAGCCATGCACACTCCGGTGTGCTAAAAATAGAAAAGCAGGAAGTGTTCAATGCTTATTGACAAAAGCTACATTCAAGGCGCGCGCACCGTAACTAGTAGTTTATATAAATACGTGTTTCGTACGCACTTCGAGGGGTCCACGGCGTACTTGCAAAATAGAGAAAGACGATCACCAGTGGATGCCATGGGCTGTGACAAAACAAGAGCGTGCGAACTACACGTGACTGCAGAAGAAGAATAGGTGAAGAAGAATAGGTGGAAGAATAGGAACATTTACTCCCGAACTAAAACTTGGGACTCATTCTATAGCCGCTTGCGATGATGTCACTTTTCTTGGCATACATCTTGACCCCTAACCTTACATTTCGCCGTCACTTCCACCATCTCAAGCATAAGACTTCGTTTGGCATCCGTGCATTGATCAAAGCCCGCCTTTTTTTTTTTCTCGTGAGGCTTTGCTAGCTTTGTACTTTGCTTTCATTCATAGTCATACTAACTACGGTATCGTTTCATGGGGAAATACGTACGCTTGTCACTTGTCATCAATTCAACATATCCAAAATCAGTCAATACGCATCATCACTGCTAGTTCCATACAATCCAATGCATCTGTGTTACTCCACTCTTACAATATTTTACCTGTAACTTATTTGTTCCAGTTCAACATAGTCGTCTTATTCCACAAGCTGCTTCATAACAACCTCACGCTTCCATTCATGTCATATGATTTATTGCAGAATAAAAACGTGACGAGATTTGCAGCTAATAACAATTATTTGTTACCTACAGTGCACAGTAATTACGGCAAAAAAAACATCTGCGTTCACTGCAATTTCACTTTGGAATGACTTGCCTACAGCTATCAAATCTCGCGTTTCCCTTGCACTTTTTAAAAATGACCTTAGGCATCACTACCTGCACTAAATGTACGCATGTCATGCACTCTTAATCAGGTCCTGGCTAGCGCATGTCCTGTAGGCGGGACGCTTCAAAATTCAGAAAAAGTCACGGCTGCAGGAGGCCATGCGGAAGGAGTTAGCCGCGACAAGTGCGAAAAAGAAGGGCTTACCCTCCAAGCGCGCCTTGTAGGCGGCCTACAGCTTCTGTGCCGCGCGGGTGCAGGCCGCGCGAGCGGGAATCCTTGCTATTTAGCTCCCGTTCATGTCGGCGCATGCAGCGCAAGTGTCGGTGTTTACGCATGCGCAAGCAGCGTCAGCCGCAAAGGCAAGCAATGCTGTGAGGAGGTATACACGGGGCGCACTATATACCCTTTCCTGTGCGCGTGAAAAGGAAGAGAGCCGGCTTCGGAAGCATCACCACGTGATTACGCGCTGCCGTTATACTCTGTTGCTGTGCTGTTGCGTGGAGAAAAAAAAAAGAAAGGAAGGAGGCGAAAACGAGAGTTCGAAGTTGTTATAGTATGATGGGAAGGAGGTTGCGTTTTTGGCGCCAAATGGGTTAGTTCTAGCGCATTCCACATCAGCGGCGGGTGTTTGAGCGTGCGGTGTGAGCCGGTACACGGCAATCATGGAGGGATATACTTCTCTCGATATTAAGGGGGTGATGCGAGGACACTGCAACTTCGAAAATACGTGAGCCTGCGATGGATACACGCGAGCTGTTGACGCAGGACCACAGGATGCATCTGCGTCATTTAAGTCGAGCTGGTGCGCATATTGTGGTCACAGCCCGGTACGTCATGCCCGCTTGGGTAAGTGATTGTACTTTCTTCATTTATGTTGGCGTTGTTGGTGTTTGCCGTGTTGTATTCTTGCGCTGCTATATGCAAAAGGGGACCGAGCTGCCATAATGCTATTTCTACGATCTTTAAAGAAATATATATGAGTTTGCGCGCGTGATCATGGTTCTCACCGTCGTCTGCTCTAGTCGCGCACGTTTTGTGATGCTGACAGTATTCATTGTGAGCTCATATAGAGCTCCGGCACTCTCGGCACTCATGACAGATGTCACCGTGATGATCTATCTCTTCGTGCTATTTGTGAAACTGTTCAATTGTTTTCTGCAGTTCTGGCCAATTATAAACTGCTACAATGAAAGGCTCCATGCACTTGTTAGCAGCTGATTTACGTTAGTATATGCTCACAATTAAACTCTTTACGCCTCGCCTGCAGATTTTTCGTACCTTTAAGAAAAAAGCCGAGAAAAGTTTTGACGACCAAGAGTAAACAAAACTGCAGTTACGAGTCTCCAACACGTCAGTACCATTTCATTGGGACGGGCACTCATGCGTACAACTTTTCCAGGGATTATGTGTTCTTTCTTTTTGGTCCTCGAATACTGCAGTCACAGGGTTGGTAATCACCGGTGTTCATAACAAGCCAGTGTGACGATGCTCCAGTGGCATTGTGGTGTTGAGTATGAGGTTTCGGAATTAACTCTCGGTCTGAGCGTGCCTTGTTCTGACGGCGGTGGAATGTAATAAGCCATGTTAGGATGTAGGCGGTGATGAAGTCCTGGCGATGAAATGAATTCGATGTGCGTCAGTGCTGCGGGCCTGTTGTCCTGTATCCTGTTTCGGGTCGTAAGACTCTCAGATTTACACCTTGAATTGCGACAGCTTTTAAAACAAGCGTTGTTGAGTAATTTGCAGCAAACTTTATAGGTAGCCTCTTCCATGCTCTTGTATACACGTGCATTTTTATTGTGCTCTTTCATTGATTACCACTGTTTCTTGTTGCATTTACCTATTCGTATTACGCAGTGCCAAGTCAAGTATGCACAAACGCATTGGTGGGTCTGGCACCAGCTGTCGCCCCTGTGGAAGCCGATTTTCTTGATGACGGTAAACTTATACTGCCTTATATTCTTTGGACCATTGCTGATAAGATGATATTCGCGTCTTCTAACGCTCTTTTTCATGGGAGTCAACAGCGCAACATAATCGTTCTATATAAAAGTACTGTTTTTCTCGTTTGCAGCTTATTAGTAATATTCGATACAACAACGGCAATTTAGGAACTCGCAGTAAGCTGATGAAGCGTGTGTTCAATGCAAGCAAGTGTTCTCCAAGCATCGATTTATTCACATTAACTTGCATAGCCCAGTTTAAAAATATTTATAAAGGTTGCACAGCTTCACAAAAAATAAGAAAAAAAAGATCAGGTAGCTTACAAATACAAACCGTATATTTTTGGTTATCCTGTTTTCATATTTTGCCATATACCAACTTATACTTCGTTTTCAAATACTGTCAATCCCATTATTGTCAGCAAATAGTCTTGAAAACAGTGACCACAGCCACAAGTGTTAGTGGGACAAAAATAAAACGCCTGGAAAACCTCTTAGGAGTACGGACATTTGCAGTGTGCGATAGATGATTGTTATAATCATGCTCTGTCGAATAACAGCTCGGTAACAATTTTCAGTGAGCTAGGTTACAATGCACCTTAATTAAAAGTTGAAAAATTATCATGTGTTCCCAAATGTGCCAATTACATTTCCATCATTTTTTTCCCCTTAGACATTAGAGAAGGTACATGGCCAGACTTCCGGAATGAACAAAGAAAGAGTGAAGCTCCTACTTGCTTCCTCTGTAGAGTGGCGCAAAGAGAACCCACCAGCTTGCCTGCCATCTTATTTACTTAGTGAAGAAATCGTAAGTATAATGTAACACTGCTTCCCTTGTAAGATGTTCTTAACCAATTGCGATTGTGCTGTGGTATTTAGTTGCAGCTGACGTTTCAAAGAAGACGTTGACACTTTGATGAAGAAACTTGAGAAAGTTCGACTGATTGTCAGTCAGATTTACAACGCTTGCACAGATTTTGTCGAAATTGACAAGTATTTAAGAGCAACGAATGCGAAGTTTTCACTGATAACAGTGGTAAGTTTAGGTTAAAATATTATTAGAAACCTCGATTCGCAGCTTTTGAAAAAATGTATATCAACGTGTGATGGTTTCTATCTACACAAAAGTTGAGGTGTGTAACAGATTGATAACAGCTATTTACAAGCTACACGTTTTTGTGGTATGAGGTTAAATGCCAGGTCATATGACAACATAACGTTAAAAGTGTCATCTTGTTTTTCTTTTTGTTTTTCTTTTTTTTTGTTCAGGATGAGACGCCTGCAGTCGGCCCATCACCTGGCCCAAGAATTTTTTGGGGGGTGTGACAATAAGGCGCTCTACTGCGGTGAAGTGGAAGGCAACTTGAAGCTATCGGCTGACACTTCTCTTGAAAAAGCGCTGATCTTGTTCTACAACTTATTATATCAAGGATCTTACATACCCTAGTGCATATGCTCAGACGCTATAGGTCTTGTTCAGAGCGTCATGAAAAACACGCAGTTGTTTCCAAGGTGCTTTGCGGGCAGCCAGTTGCTCAAGGTCATCCAAAAGGTCAAATGAATTGGATAAGCGTCCGAATACATTTGTCCGAAAAATAGCGGATGGAAAAGTTGTGTTGTTTCCCTGAGTACGGTGCATTACGTTTGGTGTTGTTTGTACAATTTACAATAAACATTCGTACACATGACAGCAGCTGTTTCTCGCATGCTTATTCTGGCTGGACACAGGAGGATCTGTTAACTATGCAGCTGGCGTGATCTGTCAAATATAATTGTCAACCAACATGATTCCGATGGGCAAGAGATATCCAGTGACACCAGACGTCAACCGAAATTTAAAAAATAAAAGAAGACAAAGGTGATTATTTTTAAATGCGAATGCATTTCTTAGTCGGGCTATGTCAGGCGCATCCGGCGGCGTCCGCGCGCCGGCAGGTCTTATCTCTCCGCTCTCACTCCCTCTCCCATAGCAACAGCTGCGGGCGCGCGCGCTTATCCTCGCCCCTAGCAACCGGAGCACGTGGTGCGAGAGAGTGTACGAGAGGGTAGGTGCAGTGCTTCGCCGCTCCTTCTCTCGCCGTTCGCTCTCTCTCCTCCCTGCGCCCCACTCTCCCGTCCGCTCGCGCCTCACTCTCGACCGTTCGCTGGCTGGGCGCCTCTCAAGGCGCTGGCAGAAGTCGGTGAAGGCGAAATCTCTCGGCGCAAGAAATGCATTCGCATTTCCTCACGATTCCCTTCGGGGAGGTGGGGGCATTTTATTGCCATGTCTAGACACGCTGCAGGCTGACAGTTTCTGTGTTCGTGTCAATGGTTAATGAATGAAAGACGAGATTGGAAGGCCCGTTTCTTTGACACAACCTTAACAAAAAGCAACAGACAGCGCCCCCCCAGGTCAATATATGGGGCAGACATTGCGCCCCCCTCACCCCCCCCCAGCCACCCGTTGAACGTGTTCTTGTTCGACAAGTGGCCAATTTACGTTGCTGATCTTGCAATCATGTGGCATAATTCAGCAGCTTCAATTCCTCGCGACAGCTGTTGCATGGCGGCAGAACCGCTTTGTATGTGCTCAATAAAAGAATCCAGCTTGCACCAAAAGTAGCGTAGCCTTCATGCATCATACATCGTCCCGCAGCATCTGTATATAGCTACGACTCGATGGTTTCGGAACCATTTCTCATTAGTGCATCACTACATAGCGCTGTGGATTTGAGCTGTACGCAACTCTCAATGAGCCTCGCATGAACCAATAAGTACTCGTATACGTAAAAAAAAAGAAAAAGAAGAAAAGAAAAAGACAATCAAGAAAGTTACCCCCGCACTCTAGAACAACAAACTAACGTGACACACAAGAAAGTTACCAACGCACTCAGGAACAACAAATCTTCGCCCCCCCCCCCCCCCCCCGAAGGGGAACCCTGCGCACGCCTATGCGTGTGCATACAAATGCAGCTGTGTGGATGTAGCTCGCAAATTTCGCGTGTACAGGCGTATTAATCGTGGCGATCTGGGCCAAAAATATTTAAAAGGTGAAACTTGTATACAATTAGGCACTACATGCACATGAAGGTAACTTTCGCACCAATGCTACTTAGTATATTGCATGGACTCGCGCTTCCAGAAAATGTTCCACTAAACTTAGGTGAAAAATATTGAATCATCCAGTGTGTGGGTGATTCAATATTACAACGGCCCCCCCTTAGGGGGTCCTGTCAGTAACTCCTCAGGATCAATTAAAGTTCATTGTCTGTCTGTCTGTCTGTCTGTCTGTCTGTCTGTCTGTCTGTCTGTCTGTCTGTCTGTCTGTCTGTCTGTCTGTCTGTCCAGTGTGTTTAGCGCAATCTCGGCTTTAAGATGAGTATGAGGTGATTCAAACTGCGCAGAGGGACCGGTATACCAGCGTGAATCGAGATGTTCTAAAAAATATGGCCACTGATGGAGTCGTAACAGAACGTCGCAACTGGGATAAGTACTGCCGAATATAAGATCCAGTCCATGTTAGCAGCAAATTCCCGCATGCGCACTGCGTGCCTGACAGCGGCGAACGGCGAGCCACCGTGTCTCCAGCGTGTACAGCCCACCTCACGAGTCAAGTCTGTCGCGCGAGTGGCGTAAACGGCATTTCTTCCGGGGCACATTCCGCCGAGCGACCGCGAAGCAGCATACAATCAGCGCCAGCTCCGCGCTTCCACGGTACACGCAAACGTGTGCCACACTTTCTATTGTAGCTAAAATTATGTCTGTTGGAGCAGTGTCATTTATTTTATGGAAAGCGTCGTGCACTGTCCAACGTTTAGAACCAAGATGAGTTCCTTGACATGCGAAGTTCAGCTGTAGTGCGTGCACGGTGCACCGCACTTGCTCGGGCGTGATCACATATTATATATGGCCTCCAATAGCACGATTAGCAGCGCACGTTCATCTCAGTGTGTAACTATTACGCGGTGAGGGTCGAGCCAACAACAGTAACCAGTAAAACGCTCTCGTAAACAAGCGTGAACACTTTTTTCTGAAGAACTGTCGACTACGGCTTGGAAATAAACTGAATAGGCTTACTGACGATATCAGCTACCGGTCCGTTAACCGTTGGCGGTGAAGCGGCCAGCGACGGTACTTAGAACGTGGCGATTCTCCGTCGGTAATCGGCTACGTCTCTCTGCGGTTGGCGCGGATTTATTGCGAGCTCACGTTCCCCGGCGAATGAATCTTGACGTTGACATCTCGTACAATGCACAAAAGGCAACAGGCTGACAGCTAACATGAGTAGAACTCGGCTATTATGCACGCCAAGATTCTTTAAATGTCACTGAGGCGCCAGTGCCAAATATATGCGTCACAGTTTTATCTTTTATACCAAGTTCGCTTCAAGCATGCTCCCAGCAATAACTTGAGTGACATCCCCATATATTTTCACGAATGTCATTACAATCTTGAGCTACTCCGCCAACCTTCAGCCCCGCATCCAAACCATCGATTCCACCTTGGTGTTTGATTCTTCCTGCAGTGCACCTCAGTGTACCAGGAATCAAGAAAAAATCCGATTTGTCATCGCCTGTCTTGAAACAGCTATCTCTTCTTCTACTGCATGAGAAATACACCGACCACATACATATTTATACCGACGGGGTGCTATTGGGGTGCTATTGAAGGAGGGAGGTGGCGTGGACGGGCGAAGCGCAAACAAGCCGTAACGAGCGGGGTGGTGGTGGGGCTGTTGGCGCTATGTACCGATGATTCGTACATGTGCGATAACGCGACTGGAGTGGAAGTACGCGGTGCTTCTTTGAACGTCGCGTGGGGAAGCCGTCGGCGAGAGGGCGTTGAACCTCGGTCAGTGGTGACGCGCGCTTTCCAACCACGGACGTTTTTCGAACACACTATGCACACTGCTTGCGTATAAGAGGTTTTTGCTCGTTGATACATAACTGTGCGATATTATAGATGGCTTGCACTGACGTCACTGAAACAGCGACGTCGGAGTACTGGCATGGGGGAACGCGAACTCTGGGATGTGACGTTAATAGGGACTTTTAGCTGGTACGTATACTTTCGAATGCTGCCGTGTTATCGGAATACCGGATTGCGTTTACCGTGTTACCGGAACGCATGTTTTTCAAAGTTTTAGCTCCGTATACGTAAACCGCGTAAACAGGGGCTTTTAGCTTGTACGTATACTTTTTTACGTTACCGTGTTACCGGTTACCGGATTGCGTTTACCGTCCTACCGGAACGCATGCTGCAGAAAAGCTTTAGCTCCTCATAAGTAAACGTTTACGTGCGTGCGTAAACGTAAACCTTTACGTTTGCGCAAACCACCAAATGGTGATGATAACTGCATTTAAACTATACTTGATTTAGATAAGATTGAATAATCGCTTGGGCGAAATAATAAGAGAGGTTTTTAGCGTGTACATTATCTCGGTTTACGAAATAGGGTGCAAAAATATCAAGTTAGCGACGATGGTGTCGACATCTTGTGACGCTTCGTGCAACCACAGTCATGAACACGTTTGTTATCATCTAGTATTTGAGAGAGAATATGATGAAAAAAGGCAACATTCATAATTATTTCAATGCAAGGCATTTACGCAAGGAGTGAAATGCGCGATGTTTCTGCAATAACAATTTTGTGCTTGCCTGTTTCACATTGACCCCGCTAGATGGCGCCACCTATCCAGCCTGTCGGGGGCTTTAGGCGCTTTAGGCCTCTCACGTTTACGTCGCTCTAGCTTCGGTAAGCCGACTGAAACAAGGTGATCGCAATTCGCATTCGCACTACGGCTTATTTTGACTCGGCGGCAGGAGTCTCCGCAAACTGAATATCGCGCGTAGCCACGAACGAAGGTGGATTTGCGAGGTAGGGCCGCAAACGTAAAGCCTATCCGGCGAGTAGTTTACGTTCCGTAAAAAAGTCTACGTTTCGTAAAGGCCCGCGCATGCGCACATTCCTTCCGGTATCCGGTAACACGGTAACGTAAAGAAGTTTACGTACAAGCTAAAAGCCCCTAACATCTACGTATGTACGTAAACGTGTACCTTCACATTTGCGCAAGCCATAAATGGTGATGATAACTTCATTTAAACTTTATATAACCTAGATAAGATAGAATTACCGCTGCGGCAAAATCACGAGAGGTTTTTTTTATCGTGTACAGTATTCTCGTATGTGCAAAGGGGTGAAGAAATACAATGTTACCGGACAATGGTTTCGACATCTTGTGACGCTTCGTGCAACGACAGTCATGAACACGTTTGTTTTAGCCTAATGTTCTTGTGGTAAAAAAATTATTAAAAGGTAACTCATTCATAATAATGCCGCTCCGAGGCAATTAGGCTACACCAGAAGCAGAATGCACGATGCAGTAGCGTAGCCAGAAAGTTTTTTCGGGGGGGGGGGGGGGGGGGGTTCAACCATACTTTATGTATGTTCGTGCGTGCGTTTGTATGTGTGCGTGCATATATACGCAAGCAAAACTGCAAAATTGGGGGGGGGGGCTTGAATCCCCCCCCCTTGGCTACGCCACTGGCACGATGTTTCTGTAATAACAATTCTGTGCTTGCCTGGTTCATCTTGGCCCCGCTAGATGTCGCCACCTATCCAGCCTGTCGGGGGGCTTTAGGACTCACCCGTTTACGGCTTCGGTGTTTTGGGTAGCTTAGGCAATCCGGCCGAAACAATGTGATCGCAATTGGCGCGCGCTTTTCGGCTTATTAGATGCGAAGCATCTTAAGGCGGAGTTCAATCCGGTGTGCGGCGTGACCACACTTACTGCGCATGCGCAAACCCTCTCCACGCGCCTCCTCCCTTACGCTCCCCCCTCTCTGTCCTCTAGGCATCCCTGCCCGCGGCGTCTACACCCCCCACTGCGCATGCGCGTACCCTCCCACTCTCTCCTCTCCTACGCTCCCCCCTCTCTCGCCGCGCAACGCCGACGCTGGCAGCGTCTGATAGCGAGTTTGTTGGTTGAAGAAACCGACTGCTCGCGCTGCACAACCGTTCACTGG
Source organism: Rhipicephalus appendiculatus (assembly GCA_030522465.1). NCBI lineage: Eukaryota > Metazoa > Arthropoda > Arachnida > Ixodida > Ixodidae > Rhipicephalus > Rhipicephalus appendiculatus. The sequence continues at coordinate 3,764 of JALIZH010021345.1, read as the reverse complement.
CCACCCCGTATATATAGGCACTGGATCTTGACGTGCAAGGTGGTGCCGGTGGGAGATTTCTCCTGTGCGTTGTTGAACAATAAAAATTCGCAGCGTGCGCGTTAGCTAAAAGCGGACTGCTGGTCTCTGTGTCCAGTCGGAGTCTTCTGTCTCTCATTGCCCATTAGCAGCGATTGGCATGTTCCAGTAGGAAACACCGGTCCATCACTGCGTGCTTTGCGCCTTCCCCAGTTTTCTCTCCTGCGCAACGCCGCGATGAGCGCCCAGCGTCAACGCCGCCGCCAGTGTAAGCGTTAGCGCCCACTGCTTCGCATCTACACATGGTTCTCTTTAGTGGGAGATGGTGTAATTTTTTTTTTTTGACTCAACGGCTGGAGTCTCCGCAATGCGGATATCCTGTGTAGCCGCGAACGAAGGTTGATTTGCGAGATAGGGCCGCAAACGTAAAGCCTATACAGCGGTTAGTTCACGTTCCATAAAGGTCTACGTTCCGGAAGGGCCCGCGCATGCGCAGATTCCGGTAACACGGTAACGTAAAGAAGTATACATACAAGCTAAAAGCCCCTAATGTTATCGGTGCATAGCATGCTGGTTCCTTCGTTATACGCATATGCACAGAAGCCCAATAACGTTCGGTGACGTCGTTATCACAGTGAAGTAGATGGATTGCCGCGTGATTCTACTGCCTTGACGTCATCTGACCCGCCATGTTGGAGCTATATATTTTGCGTCTATGACGTCACGTGCAAGCTGTCAATTGAGGACAGATGCATCAGAGGTCGCTGACCGACGCTTGACGCCTCGACGAAGATAACAATGACGACAACGCAGAGATGATGGTGGGACGTACGGCTCAGTGGTCGTTGATTACTCGGTGTCGATTCAATGACTGATGACGACAACAATCAAATTCCATTTCCGCCGCTACTTCAAGAAAGAAAAACTATGATTGCATGTGTGGCAGGTGCCATGGGAAAGTGTAAAAGATAAACCTGATTTGTTAACTCTAGAGTCGAAGTCAGCCTAAAGCTGGACAAGCCTCATAAATACGGCAGGTTTGCTATATTGCCGCGTCATCTCGGACTATTGAAATAGCACACCCATTGTCGTGTATACTGGACAATCAATCAATCAATCAATCAATCAAGGGAGCTTTATTTTGCAAGAACAGAATAATGAAATAGAATGATTATTTGGACCGATAGCCTAAAGTGGCTAGTGGCCGGTCCAATACAATGTGCAACAAAGAATGAACAGGACAGCTTTGAGGGAAGAAACAAAAACGATCATATAAATACAGATTAGACACGTATACATTTTCTCTTCTAAACATGCATACTTATTAGCTTGTAAGTAGCTTGCTATACATAGGCACTTATTTAAGGAAAAATAACACATTGAAAATCAAATCAAGCTAACATACACATAGGCTCACATGTCTTGACTCGATAGAAAAAGCTTTTCCTGACGGAAAAAGCAAGCTTTTCCCGTCAGGAAAGACATTGCAATGGTGTTTATGGAAATTCACAAGAAACATAGCCCCCGATTTGTTGATTTTAACCAATTCATCTATATACAGGAAAAGGAGATAGCTTGTCTTTATCAGTGAATATTTCTTGCGACAACACACGCGCCGCTTTTCTTAGCATCTAATATTACAATAATCATAATTGTTCATTTAATAAGAAAGTAGTAATAATAATAACATCTGGGGTTTAACGTCCCAAAACCACGATATGATTATGAGAGACGCCGTAGTGGAGGGCTCTGGAGATTTCGACCACCTCGTGTTCTTTAACGTGCACCTAAATCTAAGTACGCGGGCCTTAAGCATTTTCACCTCCATCGAAAATGCGGCCGCCGCGGCCAGGATTCGATCCCGCGACCTGCGGGTCAGCAGTCGAGCACCTTAACCACTAGACCACCGTGGCGGGTGGAGAAAGTAGTACACATATCAGGCCTGCCAAAGCCACATAGGGCTTGAGCTGCAGTGCCTGGCAGCAGCGGAAAACAACAATCTTTGAAGTCATACATTTGCTTATATGACAAAATGAAATAAAATAGAAATGGCGCAGGAAAGAGAACAACCACGTTGCTTACGACGATAAATAAATCATTCGCCTGAGAGCCTTTCTTAATTTATGTTTACTCCGTGTGCGCAGTACACTTGGAGGCAACTTATTGAAGTGCAGAGGAACGTAGCAGTCTCGTACTCTTTTTCCGTAACTTGTGTGACGCCTCAGTACTAGAAATGGGTCCTTGGGACGTAAAGAACGTGGAGGAACATACTTGGTTTTGAAACTATTGTTCCAAAAGTGGCTAAGCACTACACTTTCCTTTAGTAAGTGAGTAAAGTCCGGCATACATAAAGTTTTAAAAGCATCATCTCTGGCATTGAGGTTGAGGTCATAGCTAATGTTTTTTAACATATGACGAAGAATAGAGTTTACCCTCATTTGCCAGCGTGCCGCACAATGGCCATATACTGTTATGCCGTACCTTACTACACTATAACCCAAAGCACGCGCAACAGGTTTTCGAATAGAGAGTGGCATTTAATGTCTTAAATTGTACAGCATGCACGATACACCGCGAAGACGTTTGCATACATATTCTACGTGCATACATATTCATGCATATATACATATTCATATTTATACATATTCTACGTGCATACATATTGCATACATATTCTACAAGTGCTTCAAAACTGGCACGCCCACTTTCCTCATTTCTTTAAAAAGCTCCTTCCATCATTGCTTGACTCAAGTATATTTTTTTATGCGTACTGCAGCCCGTTAGGGCTATGGCAGGAGTGGGCGTACATGTAAAAAAATATACAGAAATATGCGATAAGCAGAGATTGGAACATTTAGGAACAGATAAGTGCAAACAAAGTATCAACATGTAAAGGAACTATACATCAGCAAGGGCATTTTAAAATTGATAAATCGGTAACAAACGAACTTCCGCCGGTAACAAATTCCGGTGTTCAATCTTGCGGGAAAAAAACTGTATTTGAAAGTATTAGTGCGTGGATGCAATGGTCTAATGTTTGAGGAATGATAAGGCTCTAGTTAATGTAAGGCAAGAAGACACTTAAAAGGGAGGGAATCAGAGAGGTATACCTCATGATCCCCTCCCTTTTTATAGGAGTACCACACCTTCAGATATTCTATGGGCCGTCGTCTTGAAAGCAGCTGCAGGTTTAATTCCAGAAGAGCGACTGTCCGAGAGAAGTTTCGGTCGAAGCGACGGAAATGAAAGCGAATAGCCTTCCGCTGGACCGATTGGATAAAATTAACTTCCCGTTACTTATACGGGTTCCATACCGAGGAGTCATATTATATAGGAATTGGACGAATCAGTGTTTTGTACGCCACTTATTGAATGGCTCGCCCCAAGTATCGTATGCAAATATCAATAGCCAAAGGTTCCTGCCGACGACCGGTTGAGCCATGGAACCACTGCCTGTGAAGTAAATCGAAGAATGCGTTTCTGCGCAGCATTTGTGAATAGTTCTCTTTTTTTTTGTGTGAACTTGTTACGCACTTACTGCAGGTTATTGCGTTAACAAAAAATTCAACAACCATATATATATATATATATATATATATATATATATATATATATATATATATATATATATATATATATATATATATATATATATATTCTGGAACGCTGAGGATGTTGTATTGCACTACTTTCGTTACACTTTTGTAGCTGCGCTGTACTGGAGAACCAGCGGCGTTTCTGACGAT